>JAQGCL010000026.1:0-35802 GCA_034699605.1 Isotomiella paraminor | reverse complement strand
TCTCCATCCTTACAACTTTCACCACATAGCAGGAGCATATACATGGGCCACTATTTCGATGATCTCAATTGTATATGTTGTACATTGTCTACTCGTAATGTTAGTAAAAGGAGCCATTATATGCAGGGCTGACAATGATTGAACCGATGAAAAACTGGGGTTTATGTAAATTTATTAAGTTTACGGATACGGAAACATGGGTTATTTTAATACAATAAAGTCAATTTAGATTACTATTGAACGACCACTAGTTACCCATACGGCGAGACATCTTATACTCTTGTACGCCTCAAGCATTCGACAAAGCCGAACTCGCTTGGAAACGTTAGGGTACCCTTTACCTGTTCTGGTAAGGTGTTCCTCAGTTGAGGTTAGGGAGGAATCCGCCGGAAAACTGGTTTCCAGCAGAAGTTCATAGGACTCTTTAACGGATTTGGTGTAAACACCATCATCACGTTCCAGTAGCCCTAATCTAATAGAAGAATCTTTTTTGAGCATTCGGAGTAGTCTGGAGCCCTCTGGCATTGCCTTGATAGCCCCACAGTACTCTCTCCACGATGCTCTTTTATTTTTACGCATAACCGTATGGTATATTGAACGAGCCGCTTTGTAGGCTACCCATTCGTCCGTATTTTTTGCGTTTGTTCTCCGATACAAACGGTTACATTCCATTCGGAGTTGTGTTAATTCCTCGGACCACCAAGGTACTGGTTGTTTCTTAGGTTTAATGCGGACCAAGGGGCATGCTTTGTTAAAGGCCGCCTCCATAGCCCCAGTAACCAGTTTGTTCCTCTTTTCAATCGCCTCGGTAGAGTCAATTTCCAAGGGTTCCGAATTTGCTAGCTTTTCATTAAGAGTTTTAATGTACGCATTCCAATCTGTACGGGCCTTGGGGCGTACATAGATAGGTTCTGGACGACCGAATTTGAAGTCAGCCCTTACATATCGATGGTCAGAAGATGACTCATCATCCTCCACCCACCATTTCTTACATGTTTGTAGAAGCTAAGTTAAGACCATGGTGATGTCCAGAACGTGTCTACATCTAGACGTTACAAAAGTAGGCTTGTGCCCTCTGTTGATAACATGCACGTTGGTGCCAGCCAAAAACTCAAGAAGGCTCTCGCTCCTTTTGTTAATATCAGTGCTACCCCACAGTGTGTGGTGAGCATTTGTATCGCTACCCACAATGAGAGGCAGCTTTTGGTTATTACAATATTCCACCAAGAGCCTTAGACCCTCAGGTGGACATTGCTTGGTGATGTCCATGTATACCGAGGCCAGCACAACGGTCCCCACCTTCCACTTTATGGAGACCACTGTCATGTCTCCGTCACATAAACCTGGTATTAGCTCAGACATGATATCTTTGCTTGTTATAATAGTCGTCCTAGGTTTTTGGCCTTGTGCCCTGGAACTTGAAAAAAGATTGCCACATCCATTTAAACCACTAACCACATTTTGTATGATATAAGGTTCTTGGATGAGGCAGATAAATGTACGCATCTTTCCAATCGAGTTCGACATGGAGATGCCGCCCCCATTTCGGAGTGATGCAAATTAATTTGTGCAAGAGATAGGCTCACCTTAATGTTCCCCCCCCCACGCCTACTCCTGCTGTTGTATAATGGCCAGAGGCCATTATTATTTGTTAGAAGGCAGACCCCCAAGGGGAGCCACACCTTCTTGGTTTTGAAGAAGTCCCCCCTCTCGGGGAGCCCCCTCGTTCTGACCTTGCCCGCCTCCACAAGGCCTGACGGCAAGCAAGTCAGTTAAGTAGTATACTGATTGTCTTATGAATCTAGCCCCTTCCTCATCCATGCGAATTAACAGGACGTGCCCATCCCTCAACTTGAACGCGTAGGACTGGATCCATTTTGTTGTGTCCACCCCCTGGTTCTGGCGGGACACCCTTTCCTTGAAGGCCTGGAGGTCCGGAGGCTCCCGCCCTCTTACCCACACGCTGGCTTTGAAGTCCAGTCCTGTCTTCTTTGGGTAAGGTCCGTATGCGGGTCGACCCGTGTTCGACCCCGGTACCTGTTCCATACACTTATACTTTCCATCCAGGATTTTTGGGACTTCCACCTCGACCCATGTCTTCGTTATCTCATCCCCACATGACGCCTCGACGAGCCCGGCATTTGCCCTTATGCCCCCCATTTTTAAATAAGTGACATTGTCTTTTCCAATGGCCTCAGCCAAAGCCAATTGGACTACAAGAACATCCTGTGCACTCATTTTTTCTTCGCCCTCAGATGGTCCGATGAGAACGTGAAGAAAGTTGGGTATATTAAACAACACTGGGTAGTTTTTAGGATTTCGACCCGTTTCAACCCGTGCCATTCCAAGCCCGACCCGTGCTGAGCCAGATCCTCGCAAACCCGACTCTCCACTAGCCCGACCTGTACTAAGCTCGGGGCGACCCGACTCGTGTACAACAACACTGGCCCCTCCGGAAGATCCTGCCATGGATGTTGAGGATGAAGGGTCACTCACCACACCCACACTGTCCTACGCAGTGGTGGAGTCACGTTGTCTCACTGCCTTCTTCATGACAGGCCTGTCTGCCACACTTTTGTCACCCTCGTCCACTTCCATCACACTGTCGTCACTGTCACTAGACGTTGATGGGAGACTGGGGAGACTGGGGAGACTGTCGTCCTTATTTAGGGAGTTGCGGCAGAGTCCCAACATCTTCTCTCTTTTTTTCCTCCTCTTCAGACTGCCAGGCCTGTTCTTCCTCCTCTTTTTTGCTTTAGGGACTAGGACAGTCAAGGGCGGTGGTGCCGTTGTTTCACCTTTGGACTGCTGCTCAAGCCCTTGCCCGTCGACGGAATCTTGAGATGACTCTGGAGGAGGCGGAGAGGTTGATGGCGACGTTGTCGTTGTTACTGAAATTTTAATTATTTGATTTTTATTTTCTATCTGGAGAAAAGTTTTCCTGCTTCCTTCCAGTTTGAACGCTCGCGCGGCTCTCAAAGTAGCTATACCGTTCAATGAACCAGGTCGTTTTATTTCTAAGTTTTTTACCTTAAAGGACCCTTAAGGACCGATTTAAGAAAATTCCTTGAGTCAAAAAGCCCGCTTTGGACATGTAGTATCAAAATACCCCATAAACATTTTTCGGGTTTTTGAGCCTTAAGGACCCTTATGGGGCCGAATTGAGAAAATTCCTTGAGTCAAATTTTTGTCATTGGTCATTTGCTATCAAATGCGACCATAAAAATTTTTGACATATAAGACCTATATTTAACATGGGACCCTTATGGGGGGACCCTTGAGGGCCTGACCAATTTTGACCAAAATCAATAGCGAACCTCCTTGGACACTTTTAAGTACCCCTGCAAAATTTCAGGTCAATCGGACCATCGCATCAAAAGTTAGGGAGAGGACGGACGGACGGACGGACATGTAGCGTAATCGCATAAAGTAGCTATAGCTACTTAATAAAGTAGTTGAAATGTAGAAATTTATAAAACATGTTGACCGTACGCATAATAAATAAACCCGTCTGTCAAAATAAAGTGGGTTTGTCAGAACTATATAAAGTTAATAGCGAAAGCTGTTTTCCAACATCCATCGAATTGTTTCAAGCAATTTCTCTCTTCCTTTCACTCGCGTACTGGCTTTGTCTCAACTTGCAACTGTGTTTGCCTTCTGCTATATCTTCTTATCTTTACTTTTACTTTCTCCGGCATGTCGGAGGGGATTTACCCTTCTGAAGAAGAAGATTGGGAGATTGGGTCCACCTCCGTTGGAGAGGAAGAGTGGGATACTGAATTACCCCCATCCCCACCTCCAATGGCAGACCCAGTTTCATCAGTGGCTTCATCCCCTCCTGGACCACCCCCAGTCCTACCATCCACATCATCATCTGTTCCCCATTCAGCCCCTTCTCCGCGCCCACGCCACAACCAAACTACACGGCGCCCTGTGAGATATTGGAATATTCCCCTTCCCCCTGTTGAACAGCTTGAGCAGGGTGAGGGTGAGGAAGGAAATCATGAGGCCGTCGCTGGACCATCAGCTGGAAACCCCCCAAATCCTCCTCCAGAGTGGAGATTGATCGAGGATAGCGATGGAGAAATGGACCATTTCGAATGGATATCGGACAAACCATGTCCCTATTCATATTCGAACTTAAGTGACAGTGATTCGAGCGAAGATTTAGAGTATAGCAGCGGTTGCCGCTAATCTCAATAGAAAAATATCCGGAGTCCCGTGTTGTCATTTGAGAAAACAATGTAGTGAAAATGAAACTCTAAATCAAAAAATAAAGAAAAAATCGCGTTGTTGCAAACGTAATATGACCATTTCTTTCTGGGTAAAAGTAGAGGGAAGAAGAGAAAGGAGAAGTTTGAATTATAAAGGTTTGATTAGGGAAAGTAAGTGAGGCAGTCTGACAATCGATCGCAACGAATATCAAAGAAGGCCACTATACATGTTTTAAAAAACGAATAACTTTTTTAGTACGACGGCTGAATGGACGGGCAATTATGATTCATAAATTATTCGTAAACAAAAGAATTTCCTTTGATTTGATTTGATTTGATCCATTTGATTTGATTGCAAGGACTGGTTATGTTTTCAAACTTATCCTACTTCGTGATTGACAACTCTTTCTAAGAGCCAAGCATAATTACTGGTCTAATTGCAAGGTCCTTGGACGTAAAGCAATAAATCATTATTACTACAAGCGCCAGCGCTTGCTTCGCTGCGCGAAGATATCGGCCACATTGGATCCACACATTAGTACATACATATAAGCTTATAGCGAACGTTTTCCTAATATTTCTTAAGAAGTATACCATCCGCGTCCTTGTAACTTTGGGTACTTGTGATTGTGCTTCTCGGTATTGTTACTGCTAAGTTTGAAGTCATTTGCGTCGGTCGTTTCAAAGATATGAGCTGTAGCACTAAACGATTCCTGGTCGGAGGACAGCAACCATGTAGCTCCTAGATTATCCTATCCCAATGGGCACCACATTCCCAAGTCACCTCGTTTTCAAGGAGATACAGATCCTACGTCGCCCTTACTCCTCAATGCAAGACAGATCCTACATTTTGATTCCCTTCTCTCCAAGCTACCACAAATCCTTCTTCTCCAAACCCCTCCATGGGATTACAGACCCTAAGTCCCTTCCGGCAAAGGGACCAGATATCGCTCATCCTCATAAATTCTCCAAGGGATTACAGAGCCTACATACCTATACCCTCCTCTCCAATCTACCAAATATTCTGTCGTAGGGACTACGGATCCTACATCCTCATTACGTCCTTCCCAAAGCACCAAAGACCATACATCTTCATATCTCCTCGTCCCTAAGCACTACAGATCTTACAGTACCCCCTTTAAATACCCCCTTTTCTCTAAGGGACTACATATGCTACATTCACATTCCTTTCCAAAGGACTACTGATTCTACATTCCTCACAAGGTTTAAGACCATATATCTAAAGATATTCAAACTTTCGGGATAAGAAAATCTGGGAAATCTACAGGTTTATCAAACACCGACATTAGTTGCTCCAAAATTCTAGAAGAATGATTGTGACAATTAGCACGGAATTACATTTTCATCTCAGTATAACGCTTTGCATTCCGTCCCCAAGTGACAACAGAAACTTGCACAAAGACAAACCGAATAAAACCTAAACAAAACCGAATAAAACCTGAGATTGTTAACATTCCTTTTGACACATAAATGCTGATATTTCCGGAACCACGTAATATTTATGCAGTCTGAAAAGTGCATGCTCAACCTCAATACCTCAGTCAGTTATGTGCAAAATTTTAGCCAAATTGTAGAAGGAAAAGTCGGAAAAGCGATAGTTATCGTTATACAGGGTGTCTCAAAATTATGACCCCGCTTTGATTAGATTTGTCGAGACTTTTGGGGATTTCTTCGGTTTTCCCCCCTCCTTTTCGCAACAAAAATTGCATATTTCACATGTAAAAAAATTTTGCTAGGCAACTGGGGACATAATTTTGAGACACCCTGCATATGTACAGGGTCCTCCAAAAGTTTGTATAGAGAGATAATAGAGAGAATCACAATCACAAACAATCAAAATGAGAAAGATACCAGGTGCGGGATTGGCTTTCTTAAGATTGCATGGCTCAACTTTCCGGATGTAACCCTTGTCCTCCAACTCCTGGCGTTGGCGAACTCCTCACTCTTGTCCTGGCTGTGTAGCCGGGACAGGGCATGTGGGCAACTTGTCGGAAGCACGACGTCGTCCTTGCTCCAGAGCAACCCGGTCTCGTACATGACTCCATTCTGTGACACATTGGTGGTGTCTTTCAAGATGGTTAGGGCTCTCTCATCTACTTTGTTTGTAAGCGGGTCCTCCGGAATCGTGACCCCAAAGGCGTCAATGCTAAAACTGTCGTTCACCAAGTCGTAGAGAGCGTCCATGTTCGCGCTCCCAGCCTCCTCAATGCGGTAGACTGAAATGGACCTTTTTGCGGCGTCTCTATTGGATGAGGAATGTGCAATGAGGGACCCGCCAAGGCGACCCTTCAAGGCGACTGGTTCTACCCACTTGCCCTCCGACCTCTTCAAATGATAAATGAGATGGAGATTGTCGTTGCCAATGATCATGAGTGGCTTCACATCTTTGAAGGTAAGTGTAGTCTCTGACTAACTTCACATAGGGTAGTGACTTCACAGGGCCAAGGGAGACTCTAGGAAAATTCAAATCAGGGTCGGCGCACATCTCGTTCAAACGGTACGGTCGTGGGTCATCCGGATTCACCAGCTCCCCACGAATGTGACATGACACCTTCTTCGTCTCGACTTCTCTCGTGTTTCCATACGTTCTGATGGTCATCGTTGTAGTAGGACCCTGAAGTCCCAGCTGATCAGCGAGATTGTTGTCCATCAGGGTAAGCTCGGAGCCCTCGTCCAGGAGGGCCACGATCACCTGCTTCTGGCCGGGGCGACTCAGAACTACGGGAACATAACGGGACGAGGTGACGTTGTTGACAAGGTGGCATCTGCTTGCAACTGTGTTTGTCCCAATGCTTGGGACAGCAATCTTGGGGGATGCTTGTCCCAAGGGATCTTCTGGTGTCGTTGCTATGCCGCTTCCCGCAGTAGTGGCGGCTCCTTCCTGCTGAAGCCGCACATTGACTTGGCCATCACGTTTCTAACTGAGCTTCCCCCCGTGTAAGAATGTGTTATGTTGCTCTTTGCACCAGCCGATGTTGCATTTCCGCTTGAAATTGCAGTCACGGATGAATGGGGAAACGACCGACGCGAATGATGGGGACGGAGACAAGCAAAGCACAGGCCCCTCCTCCGAATGAGATCCCTCCTCTCGTCCACGCTCTTCAACGTTCTGGATACTTGTAGGTTAGGAGATCTTTTTTACCACAGTAGTGACACTCTTTTGGAACATCAGCATTGACGGCTCGCACGCCAAACTTTCGTTTCTTTCCGAAGAGAGATTTCTTCTTCTAGTCCGCCCCTTTTGTCTCGGTGGCTGTGAACTTTGGAGTAACGAGAAGAGACAGCTCGCCGAGTTGGTCATCGTACTGGAACATGAAACTTGGTATGTCATCTTTCGGATTGGTAGGGTTGCGCCTCACATCGGATCCAATCTTGTTTGTACCGATCAGTTGACTTGAAAATGCTCATTGGATTCATGGAATGAGCATCATGGAATTGTTGACGTAGTCAGGACAGTCGAGCATTCGCAACTGGTCACCCAGCCAGGTCACTCGCTGCCACGGTCGCAAGGCACTGCTTATTAGCTATCTCCAATAGCTTATGAATTCATCTCACTTATTCCATCTGATCCAATGGCTGTCGTTCTGTCTGTTTCTCGTCAAATCCTCTTCCTCAACGCTGTTACACATTTCAGCATTTTTTTCATACAGCAAAATCTCATTGATTTATTGAACCAGAGGACACTCGAAACCATCAAAAAAAGATCGCAGTGGCCCCCAGTCAAAGGAAACATTTCCCCATCTTAGTGTATGAAGATAGGCAATACTTGAGTGGAGAAGGAGAGCTCATCGGCATTGCATTGCCCCAACCCGCATAACTTGAACCCACTCTCCTCTCGTTCTCTTCCTCCTGCCGCTGAAAACACATGGCTTTGTTTACTTCTTTTATTTTTGGTGTCTATTTAACGGTGGTTAAAAATAAATCTACAATCTGAAAAACAAAGCGTGGGAACGTGGTGAATGTGGAAAACAACCTGGATGTTTGTGCGAAAGTCATCCCTCGAAAATTCAATAACACTGACACCCTCCAGGTGAAGCTGATGAGAAACATGAACTACCGACACCCGTAGATGTGTGCCTTTATCAGACCGTTGAATGTATACAAGGCTGCTCAAGATCTTCTTCGCACAGAATTGTACAAAGAACACAGCATACAAGAATCCCGGGACTGGCAAAGGTTTTCTGATGGTACGTATCAATGTGACGTTGAAATTATAGAATGCTAACATTTTGGTCTTGCAGAAGACGAAATGTGTTTTGTCTCATCTATGGCTGACCTTCCACAACGAAGTGCTCAGGGTAACCAGGAATTTGATGGTGAGTTTGATAATGGCACCAAGGTTGATTTATCCAATGCCAAGGTTCCATTTAGTAAGGAATCTACGGCACCTCCGTGTGTTGTGTGGCACAGACTCGTATGCAAATCCAGGCAAACTCAAGTACTTCTACTCTTACTTCAGGGAGTTAAAAGTATAAATAGTAGGAAGGTTATCTTAAAACAAATGTCTATGTTTCCGTGAAATAGATGTAGCTGAGAATTCTGACCTTAAGCTGTTTATTGTCTTAAGCGTGCCATACATGCGAGCTGTGTTACTCGAAACCCAACGAATGCTAAACATTTTGCCGATACTACTGCCTCGAAAAGCTCTTGGGGACTTTGTGTACGACGGACGCATTGTTATAAAGGTACCCAGCAGTGAAGGTATAATTGGAGCATGTTCTGCATTTTCCGTGTCCTTTAAATTTGCAGGACACCTTAATAATATTCGATGTTTCCAGTGTGTACACAAATCCCGAAAACTTCAAAAACCCTCACCATTTCAATCCGGAACGATTCATTGACTCTAAAGGAAATTTTGTAGACAACAAATACGTCATTCCCTTTGGTCTGGGTGAGTGGCAGTCATCCTAACGTTTGTGATTGGTTTGTTGTGTCTTACTGTGTTTTATTTGTCTCTATACGGTCGACGAAGTTGTCCAGGGGCAAAGGTAGGGGAGGCAGAAGTATTTCTTGTATGCACTTCGCTTGTTCGCGATTCTTCCGGTGCATGGAAAAGAGCGGCCGCCTTTCGAAATGGAAGTGGGGTTTACAGCTAGACCTAAACCATTGGACGTCTTCTTGAGGATGAGAGAGCGCACACCAGAAGTAGATTAATTAACTATATTCTTATATCTACCTTCTTGTATTACTATATCTTGTTATAAATTATAAACTATCTGCGCATGTTTTAACCATAGCCGTTTCACAATTTCTTAAGCTATATGGCCAAACAACACGTGTGTGACGGGGAGTGGACCAATGACGCTATTCTAGGGTGCCCGTCAGACCCAATGACATACAAATCCAACAGACAGGGTTAGGAGCTCAGAGCTTTTTTCAACAAATACAATCTCTTTGTGAATAGAATAGATTAAATGAGGAACACAGTGGTGTAGGCAAGCCGTATGAAGAAATGCCCTTGTTCCAAATAGGATTTCAACTTAAAAGTTTAGCTGTTTAAAATTCGGCACACCTCCTATTAATGCTCCTTCATTTCAAATTTATTCCACGGTGGTTTGCAATTCACAAGTGTCCGGGTATCCCAATGACAGAAATATAGCTTGTATATCCCAACCCACGTCGCATGTAGTTGCAGGATTCAATGCCAATCAAATTAAGTAAGTCTGGAACTTGGAAATCCGGTTTGGATTACGGAAGGACGTCTGGATCATAAATTATACATTTCCTGAATACAAAATGCAATGCTTTGGGCAAACATGGGACCGCAAACGCGCCTCGTCGACAACGTGACCATTCGTCGCCACCGCCGCAACCCCGATACCACCTCCCGGCTTGTGGAACCACAGCCGTCCTCACTTGAGGACCCAACGACGTCCACCCTCAACGTGGACGTCACCAATTCCCTTCTCGAGGAGACCACAACTTTGACCTTAGGCGGGGACACTACGACTGAGACGACGACCATACTTATACTCGGCGAGTCGACAAACCCGGGTTCAAGGGCTAATTCCTTTACGTCCACTTCGGTGTCCAATGGGAGGAGGACGCGGCCCTTAAGCGACAACAAATACCCAGGCGAAGCCGAAACTGGGGAAAGCACCTTGCCTCTCTTAGAGAAAGAGTACACACCCTTCGACGTGTTCCCAAAGCAGCACGTATGATCGTCGCAGACGCCCTCGGCAGTCAGTTGGAGGAGGCCACAACATCCGACGATGAAGAAGCATGGGGAAAGTTGTTCCTCTTCTCGTATACCGCTCTGCGAGTGGCCACCAAGGCCGACAAGTGCCGCAACCTGACTAACTGGGTCAACTCCAAGGTGAAACGCTGCGACCCTGGTGGGTCTAAGCGCGACCAAAGTTAGTGTAGTGGATTTGTGGTTGTGTGGTGTGACGACAAAAGATGATAATTTGGAAGCCAATTTATTGTACACAGACTTAAGTACTAGACACATTCGTACTACTCACTCTACTTGAGACACAGGGGAAAAGGGGTGGAAACGCGCCTAAAGCTCTGGGCTCCCATGCCCACTCTCCAACGGCCCTGCTCTCTCCCTCCTGCCTTTGCCGTCCACGGTCTCAGAGAGGCAACCAATCTTATGACCGCTTCTGACTTCTTCTCTACTACTTGACGACTCGGCTTCAGTCTCTCGACTGACTCGTCCCAAAGCGGGCGAGCGCCTTATATACATACTGATAGCGTTGGCCGGATAATCCGCACCGGATTATCCGCTGTAATTAGGATGTGCTCGTCCCACGAGAACATAAGGAAAATCCCATAAAAAGTTGTCTAATTGCTATCCATTTGTATACCTTCTAATGCCATAATAGTTCACTGAGCTAAAAGAGAGTTGAAGGTCTCTAGAATTAATGATGTTCTGACTGAGGACTGAGCTATGGGCGGATTGTCCGCCCGGAATATCCGTCCATACGTAACTATACGGATTATCCGTCCTTCCTTTCTAACACGTCATATCTTTAATATGCTCCCTCGTTACACAGGTTAGTCAATGGCAGTTGAACCCGTCCTCCGATCTTCCAACTCTCGGACCCCCTAGTCCACCTGTTAACGCCAATCAAGACCAAAGCACCAACCTTGGAAAGAGAGTGGAAGCCAAGCTCTCTGATGGGGATGTTAGAGGGGCCTTAAGACTTCTAATGTCAGACGACACCATTGCCCCACACACCGACGAAACAATTAATGCCCTCAAGAAGAGGCACCCTCCCCACCCAGAGCCTATTCATCACCCATAAGCTCCACCACAGTCGGACATCGCCCCTACATCATCAGAAGAACTGCGTGGTGCAGTGAAGGCTTTTCCACCCGGATCAGCTGGTGGATTGGACTCACTTCGTCCTCAAGTATTAAAGGATCTGCTCAGTGTAACCACAGGGGACGCCGGGAAAAGCTTTGCCGGGCACTTTGTCTTTTCAACGATAGAGTGCTGCGAGGAAAAGTACCAACTTCTTTCGTCCCCGTGTTCTTCGGGGCCTCGCTTACAGCCCTGAAAAAGAAGGATGGAGGCATCCGTCCCATTGCCGTGGGTAACGTGTTAAGAGGAGGAGGGAGGAGGAGGAAGCAATACTCAGCCGATTTCGAGGTTGGCCCCTGGCCTAGTGACCATCACGGACGACTCCGCCACTCTTCTTGGCAGCCCTCTTACCTCGTCAGCCCTCGGGCATTGTTTGGAGGAAAAGACGGCAACTTTCTCCGAGCTCGCCAAACGGCTCCGACTTGTCTCCTCCCACTCCGGCTTCTTCGTTCTCAGAGCATCTGTTTCCATTCCCCGTCTCATCTACTTCCTGAGGTGTTCCCCAGCCTGGAAAGAGACTGACCACCTGTCGGCCTGCGACACAGCCCTTCAGAACGCCATGAAGTCCATTGTCAAATGCCACCTCGAAGATGACATCTGGGGACAGACCACACTTCCCGTTAAACAGGGAGGGGTGGGGGTAAGGTGTGCCGCGGACGTGGCGATGCGATTTTTTTATCGTCCGTCCACGGTGCACTTCCTCTGCTTGGACAACTCCTCCCCTTGGAAGTCTTGGCGGCTGATGCCACGCTCTCGGAAGCAGAGGTGGCCTGGAAAGAGAGGACAGGAGCGGAGCGCCTTCCGGAGACAGGAAAAAGAAGCCAAGAAACATGGGACCTGCCCATCGTCACCGACATTAAGACCAAGCTGCTAAGAGCCGCCACCACGAACACGGGCAAGGCTCGCATCCTCGCGTCCGCACAACCGGAGGCAGGGGCATGGCTCAACGCACTCCCATCCCCGCAACCTTGGAACCCACCTTTTTGATGAAGTTTTCCGAATAAGTTTTGCCCTTCGCGTCGGTGCCACGATCTGCCACCCACACACATGCAGATGCGGAGCACCGGGGACGGACAAAGGCCTTCATGGACTAGCCTGTAAGCGTAGCGCTAGACGCCACACAGACGCTAATGACGTACTTTCCCAAGCTCTGCGCTCAGCAGTCCATCAGACCTGATGGCATAACAATCCCACCCTTTGCCAAAGGGAAGTGCGCCGTGTGGGACTTCACGACTCCAGATACCTACGCCAAATCCCACATTCCATTCACTTCAATATGTCCAGGTGCTGCAGCAGCCCAAAGCAGAGGAGAAGAAACGTCGTAAGTACGTAGCCCTTATGGATCGACATCATTTTGTCCCCGTTGCCATCGAGACGGCTGGGGTTTGGGGTGAAGATGGTTTGCGTTGGGTCCGACAAATTGGCACCAGGATAACGGACAAGACTGGGGAAAACAGGGCGACAACTTTTCTCCAAAGAATGAGTCTGGCCGTGCAACGTGGTAACGTCGCATCGATTCTGGGGACACTTCCAGCTGGAAAATCGCTTGACGAGATTTTCCTGTTCTGAGGCAACCAGGATCCCGAGGACATCTCACCTTTATCGTCCTCCCTTCGTCGCCGAAGATGTCTCATCTGTGTCTTCGATTAGTTGTGCACAATTTTGTACATTCTGTACTATTTTTATACTCTGTTATACACGATAATTCATGACTCCGCAAAAGAATAAGAAGGATTTAAAACAAAAAAAATCTGGCTATTGTGTACGTTCCTTCAGTGAAGAGTGCCACAGGCTCTGACATGCAGGGCTTATTTCGTGATCTGGAGCACGGAGGCGTGTAGTTCATGCGACGAACTTACAAGGTATGTTAGTTCATTGAGTTTGGTAGGAAAAAGAAGGAGCGAGTTCATTCCTAAATCTCATGCAAACAAGATTGGAAAGATTGATACCCTTCCCCCCTTTTCATTGCGCATCGACCCTTCCATCCCTTCTTTGTTTACATAACTGAATGTGGCTAGGAAAATAAATCCAAGGGAGCTAAGCATGATATTTATAGGCTTGGGTTGGCTCAATTTCGATAATAAAATGACAACTTTTAAGTTATCTCACGAATATTCTGAAGACGAAATTCAGCAATTATTTCGTGAGGTAATAGCTGTCCACGGCACGCCAATATACGATAGTTTGAAGCCCTTACAAGCGAGGGCCATTCATTCGTTGCTATTAATTAATCATACCGCCAGTATTTTGCCTACAAACTACGGAAAGTCCGTGATAATGCAAATTCCTGGGCTCATAAAATCCAAGGTAAGCTTTGCCTAAATACATTTTAAAAAAAGTAGGTAATTGATTCACTGCGATTCGCTACAGATTTCCAACACAACCTCCATCACCATCCTAATTTATCCATTAAAGAACCTCGCAGGAGAGCAAGTTACATCTATGCAAAAATGGAATTTGAAGACAGGAATAATCTCAAAGTCAGATAAAGAAAGCAACTCTTATTGAATTATTGAAAAATATTCATTGCTTGGAAATGAGAATGCATGAGGCATCAGGCAGCATCAATAAGAAGTCAGACAAGTTAAGAAGAGTTTATGAAGTTTCTTCATGCCACAATGGAGGCATGCGGCATGAAGAGTGTGGGTGGAAAAGCATGGAGAGGATTGGCACATTATGCATTGTGGGATAGGATGCGACGGAGAAGAAGAGGAACAATTCCACCACACCGCTGTCTTATGGACAGAAACGTTTTTATGTCCCATACGTCAAGGGATTGACATAAGGCTTATTCCAATTGCCTAGTTCTTTATTGTGTACCTGTGGACCCTTCGACCAGTTTGCAGGGAAATTGAAGGTTCACAAGCCACAAAAAGTGGTACGAAGAGCCATGGAATGGAAAAGTGAAGGACAAATTGAAGAAGCAAAGAGTTGCTTAATAATGCACCAAACTGGATTTTAATATGTTAAAATACTATCCGAAATAGGTAAAGCTAATCATAGAAACACGTAATAAAAACTAAATAGCTACCTTGATTGCTTTGCTTTAGAAAATGCTTCAAGCGAACCTTTCTATTTAATTGGAAATCCAGAAAGTCTGATGACTGAGTCCTTTCGAAAATTAATGCTGCGAGTGAGAGATTCAGTTGACTTTGTTATGGTAGACGAAGCTCATACTCTACACGATTGGTCTGACTTCCGTAAAAGCTTTAAGGAAGTTAAAAAGCTACGTCAGATAACTTCGGCTTTTTTTGGTCTGTTTACTGGTACATTTTCGGATGAAATTAAGACGTCGGTTTGGAAAGCAACAGGATTTGCCGAGCAGGAAGTGTCATTGATATGTGAATCGCCAGACAGGTAAATTCAAAAGCATCATTCAGTCATTCTTTTATTGAACATTTTTCTGACCTAAAATTTTTAGGCCAACAATATTTCTTGAAGTGAGAGAGAAAACCAACGAGGAAAAGGACCTAGATTTCCTTCGGAAAGAGGCTGAAGAGAAAGGACTAAAAATGAGGAGGACGCTAATATTCCTGAACAGTCAATCCGATACAGCCAACTTTAGCATGAACTTTACGACATCCCTGTCATACGAAGGAGCCATTAAAGTTGCACACTTGACCCAAGCCCTTCTTAATCAATTTGAGGGCGGGGACGAACTTGATCCTGAAGCCCTATGGGGCTATATCTCTAATCATATTAATTCAGAAACCGGAGAAGACACACAAAGACACATTTTGTAACATTTCCGTGACCACTCAGCAATCTTCGAGTTCTATTTTCAACAATCTTCTACGGAATGGGTGAGACAAGCATTCACATTTTAAACTAAATAATGCATAATCACAATAATAGTTATGATTCATTGGGATATTCTTACTCTCTAGGATTGGATAACAAGACAGTGGATTGTGTGGTAATTTACGACGGTGATGAAAAAGCTGGCCTCCATGTGGCAAAAGATAGGAAGAGCCAGTCGAGGAGGTCAAATAGGTCACGCCATTATATTTGCGACAAAGACGCAACGCAAAGAAATTTTTCATTTAGATAAATGTGTGAGAGAGGCAATTCTCTCTCCATTAACAGGAGAAACGAAATCTACAAAAAGTTGTAAATGTGGAAACAACGAATGTCGCTGCTGCTGCTCCACGTGTTTAAGTATGTGTCCATGCCGTAAAAGCATCAGTTTGTAATCTCCTTCTGGTGTGTATAATTATTGCCTTCTACGCAGTTGTAAAAATCAAAGTGAAAATAAAACTTTGGGCACATTTAATAATTGTTATTACTGCCTTATCTCAGCATCATCATCATCAGCTCTCATCATATCTCGGCAACCCTGTCGATTACCAGTCTTGACAATATCGTTGCAAGTTCGTCTGTCTCATGGCCCATGTCAGAGGCCCCAACGTCGCCACCCCCACCTGCCCCACCATCAAATCTAAATTTCCCTCGCCTAAACCTCTCAGGATTCGTACGATCCAATCCCACTTTTGCATCCACTACAATAACCAGCAAAGCTCGAAACCAATTGATGACACCTAAGACAACGAGATACCGCAAGTACATCCCCAATATGGGAGGACAATTGGGCTTTCAAAACAACGTGAGTCACATTGTGTCACTGGAAGTAGCAGCATTAGGAAAAGTTACATGTATTTGAACGAAGCAATTTCAGGAGCTTAAGAAGGAAGAGTTAAATCCTCCCGACAGTGTTTTAGTGAGTGAAATGAAAACCAACTATCCTCTACTTTATAAATTTTTAAGAAAAATAATGGCTCCTGTGAAAAACGGTCTGGACATTACTTCATCAATCCGTCTTGTCTTAGCAATAATATTATACGCCAAGAACAAAAGGGGCAATGCAATTCAAAAGTCGCTTGCTCTAACGCTTTTGTTTGCAGGATTAAAGACAAGGGTAAGCATAATTCCTTTCAGCACAGGTGCCAGAGTGCTCTAATTAATTATCACCAATTATCTATAGGCATTCAAAATCACACAAGCACTCGGGCTTACGGTGTCTTACGCTGCTACAATCGGTACAAGGGACAAGGTGAACTTAAAGTACGATCAAGAAATATTGAATCATCAGAAGGCAAGCACTACGGCAATAATAATATGAAATCGCTAATTTTTGTCCGCATTCTTAAGGTCACAACTAGCCAAATTGCAAAGTACCTAAGCCACGGAATTTGTCCGGACCAAAGGAGGGAGTATGACGAGGACGCCGGAGCAACTCGAACATCCAGAAAAAGATTAAAATGTGACGATGATCTGACGGGTTTAATAGACACCGGTGTGGAATTTGAAGCCCTACCCTATTGTCACCGAACCTGTTGAAATGACGAAGCACAGTTGTCCTAAAGAGGTAGGAACAATTATTAAACAATTACCATTTTTCATTTGATGTGCACACACCACCTGCTTTATATGCAATTATTCCAGGAGCGTTTTGTTGGCAAAATAGTTGCAACCAATAACGTCGACCATGAGGCAAAGACTTTGCACCAGCACTTTAAGGCTCCCAATCAGGAGAGCCACATTTCCGTGAACATAAGCGCTACAAACCGAATCTCTCAACCAATGAATAAGGCAATGGCTCCTCCAAGCCAAGTTCCTTTGGGAGAATTTGTACCCAACCAATTAAATGTGATATTTTTGAGAAAGATCACAAGATATTCATCCGCAGAATTCCGATGTTCCGAAGTCCAGAAAACCATGAATCCGTATGCTGGAGGGTGCAGCATAAATTTAGCACTGAGTCTGCTGAAAAGTCCAAGGTACACAACATACACAAACAACAAACAACACAACAGGTAAACAAGGAAGGAAAACCACTTCCAACTGTTGTTGCAGGGGATGGGAAAACGATTGACTTAATTCGCTCAATACTATTTAATGGATTCAACTCAAACAATGGATCAGAGAAGATGGAAAGGGTTGTTCCCCAAGTTGGACAGTTCCACCTTTTGTTACAAATACAATGTTTGCAATATATTAAGCATCCGTTAATATGTTTCTATGGAATGGAATTTAGATGCTACGGGTTCAAAATGTTATGAATCTTTATCATGGGAAACACAAAAGTCAATGTGGTAAAGGGACACTACCAGATCTGGCTGGTGTCTTTAAACATTCAGAGGTAAATTCATTAAATCATTTGTAAGTCGGAAAATGTTGGTCGTCAAAGCATACATTCTGTCATTTTTAGAAAATGATGAATACCAAAAAAGGGTACCATTTAGCCACAAGGTTCTGCGATTTTGCTTTGTCTTCCCATATATGCGCCGCTGTCATACTATTGTACAGCATGACCACCGATGATTTCAACAATGCCCGAGAAGATTTATCAGAAGAGGAGAAATTAAAGAAGTTGAATGAAGTTGTGGAACATATCTTTAATGTCGAATGGGTTGATTATCACTGGGATTTCCATAATGAAAGGTATGACACCGGAAAATTACTTTATGACTGAACTGATTAAATTTAATTAAGCTTGCTTTCCTTCGCAGAGTTTGCATTTGCAAAGAGGAGTACGATCCATCGCATGAGTATTTGAACTGTGGAAATTTGTTCTGTAGGTAATTGGCTCATCGTTTTGATTAATTGATGTTACTACCGACAACCATAAACCTATAATTTACCTATTAGGTCTAAAACTGTTTTCCGCAAGTCATGTGTAATGGACGTCGTCGTGATGGGGGAAGCTGAGATAGGTTCATCGCCAGGAGATGAAGAGCATAATGGATCGTCGTCAGCAGAGAAAGTGAAAGAGGTTAAAAAATGGTAATGCTCCTCCAAATGCACCCTACGAAGATAAGGTCTACGGTTATCACCGCTCGTTCGTTGGCTGAACTCTTGGCTGAACATAAGCTGTTATAATGACGCTATTCGTCATAATGAACGCTTATAACAAGCTTCACCTCGTTCAGTTTTTTAAACAGCGGGAAGGATCACAGTCTGGTCAGTTGATTGGTCATTTGCTTTTATTATAAGAATTACATTTTTTATCGCAGTATTTCCGTATATGTCACATGTGGCAAGCTATGAAGGGAGGGTTTAGTTCTGGGAACACTCAGTTCGATCTTCTCTATAATTCTACAATCAACTTATCTGGTACAAAAACCCCAATTTACAAAAATTAAGTGATTAATGTATGTGGCCAATGCACTAGGAAAACCAAACAGCAATCTTCCAGTTGACCAAGTAGTGGAACACATAGTGAGGTAGTCTTTTTAACAATGCTCTCAATTTGGTATTACGTAAAGCTCTATATAACGTTGCTTTAGATACTTAAAGGACATGGTATTCCTTCAATACGGATGTGTCAACACGAACGCTGTTATTTGAAGAAGTCGTTCGTATCACATCATATAAGACCTACATGAGGAGTGGGAGGATCTGGTGGACCCAGAAGGGAGAGGATCATGAGCACAATGCTCGATACAAAAAAGTGGGCTGATGATGTGCCTTTCGGCGCTGGTGAAATTGTCAAAAACAAAGGGTTGATTACCAAAGAAAAAAGAAGCCACGAAATCTCTAAAGATTTTCGTTATTCCCATGTAAATGTTGAAGATGTTAAAAAGTTGGAATATAAAATACAAAAGCAGAGTGCGACTCTGAAAATGGCAGAAAAGTACAGGACAGAGAAAAGGGCTTCCGTTGGTCCATAGAGAAAGGTCAATTAAATTGATTGTAACCTTCAAGATAATTGTTGAGATTGAATGTTGTGTAAAATAAATAACTATGGTTGTATGCAAACTCAATCACCAAGATTCTTCTGCATCGGCATTCGGCAGTCGAATCTTCTGATTCTCACCCCACGCCTGTAGCAATGACGGAAACAAAGTCTTTTTCCAGCAGAAGGGTCGCGCGTTAGTTGTGTGATCGGTGCGTTGCTCACTCTCTTCACGGAGCAGGGCACTCCCCTATCGAGTTCTATTGGAACTGGATAAAATCAGAGGGAGATTCGGCCAACCAATCTCATAGATAGGTTGCCCAAGCCAACTAGGAGGCGTGCGGCAACGGAAGAATCAGTGGAAGATTGGGTCTTTCCTACAAAAAAAGTGAGGAGAAAGAAAGTAGATCGGTTCCACCCTCTTTGTTGTTGTAAAAGATGACTTGAACATTGACTCAAAATTGATTTTTTCCATTGGATTTTTTATTGCAATTGGCAAGGCAGGTTCTGTTCCATGCAAACAATGCAGTGGTTATATGTCTAGAATTGAGTACTCATGGGGAGCTCGTGGTGCTCCGCCTTTTGTTGTAATCGATTTACCCATAGGTACTACTAAAGAAAATCAGCTCAAGTTTGGCAAAGCCAACGTTTTGTGGACAGCGTACAACTTGTATGGATACACTTTGTACAACACCACCAGCGCTCACTTTTACGCCATTGTTCGGTTGGGATCTAAGTGGTTGAAGTACGATGGTGCCTCGACGGGAACGTTTCTGCCTTACAAAGCTATTCACTTACGCTCCGTCTCCACTGTCTGGTTCGTGGCAGGCTAGTTTTTGTTACCTCAATTTCAATTACCTCACTGCGATTAACCATTGTAATTACTACTAAACATCTATGTCACGTAATTTTAAAATTTTACGTCCAAAGTAAACCTACGTCTTTCTTTCCGAAAATGACTTCAGAGGTTTGAAGTGAAGGAAGAGGAACGTACTATATTACATCATTATAACGTTAATCTGAAGGCAGTTTGAGACAAGTCTCATTTTTGGTGCATTTTTTCATCACCATCAAGCCATTAATTGCAACATTACTTACACCATTACACCGTTAAAGCACATATATACTCTTTTAAACCAACAATTGCAATCATTCATCAATCAAGAAATGTACATCAATAGAAAAAGAGCATCATCAGTTGTCGAAGAATAGTTCTTCTCATGTCTTCGAATATTTTTTGTTCTAATCTTCTGCACATACAATAAGCACCATCATGGATGTGTCTGAAACTCATCATCATCTTGCTTTCATTCATCTCTGGGTATATGTGGGCAGTGATGTGTGATTTGTGGAACCCACTAAAGAAGCAAAAAGGCAAATGTATTACTTTTGCCTGCGTTGTATCGAAAAGGACAACTTGACTCCTTTCTATTCCTTCCTACCTTTCAATTCACATTTGCAAAGGAGGAGGGGGACACGACGGAGAAGTGAATAACTGAAAGGCCGTAGTCTGTCGCAGTCCTCCTCCCCTGATAATAAACAAACGCACAAAGACAAAATATTATAAATCCCAAGTGTGCAAGTAGCAAAAATATGTCTCACCGTCCGTTTCAGAAAGACCGAAGGTGTACGACAACTTCGCTCCAATCGTGACCGCCAAGGCGTTGGAAGTGGTGGTTGTGGCTTCACTGATTGAGTAACTGAGAATGAATTACAAATTTCTTCCTCCACTTCGGTATTCGCCAAGTACCCTTCTCAAAAATGCCCAGTCCTGCCCATGCAGGTGAATATGCCAAAATACGTTACGTGAGCGAAAGACGTTATTCGAATTGACAAGTTCGCTGGCTAAATGAAGACTAAGCAATGCGATGGGAGACACGTCGCATGTTACGCCTCTTATAGAGCCTGGCTGTTAAAAAAAAGATGAGAAAAACAACCAGCATTTTGAAGCCGAGTAAAAGGGAAATAAAAGTCAAAGCCACATTTCTATTTTGCAAAGAATTGTTTATTTATTTGAAGGATGTATTAATGTTGTTTGTGTGCCTTTTGTTTTGAATTTTTAATTTGCATCGTCAAAAGTATACGGTAATAATAATAATACGGTATACGATAGTGAAAGTAAGAAAGGAGCTTCATAATGAAGTATCTGCTCATCTTTTCACTCTCTCCACCACCTCCAAGTCGTTTGATTGTGCAGTTTCCACCAGAACCTTATCGGGTGGGTCGATTGATTTTGCCAACTCTTCCCAATAGCACGTCTGCCCTCCGTTGTTTTGTTGTAGTTGTACGCTGCAACAATGGAATAACAAATGAATGATTTGAATTGATCTAACTTCATTTAATCTGAAATGAACATCAAAAATGAAACGTTCCAATACAGAAAAGTAAAGAGATGTAAAAATAATAAAAACGATGCCATAATCATTTTTGCAAAATGCGTACAATTTATTATTTTTTGGGATAAAAACCTGATGTGTATAATACCATGTGGTGGGATAATACCAATTGGTATATTCTATAGCATAAACTGCGGCACTTGTGACCGAGCCAGGTTTTTTAGTTCAGAAGGTGGGATAAAAGGTATACCATTGGGGACTGCAGTAAGCTGGGGCATCGGAGTTAGTTGTCTTTATCCACTTCCTCCTCCTCCTCCTCATCGTCCGAGAGGCGGAGGAGTCCTAACTTTTTCCTGTTTCGGCCAACCTTGATTACATAAATGTTTATTAAATTAACAACATAAATGTTGACAAATACAGATTTTCATTCAATAAGATAAATAACAATAGGCTTACCTCCTCAGCCTTGCGGTTGATCGCAGCCCTCTTCTTCTCCAGCTTCTCCAAAGCACCCCGTTTAACATCCTGTCGGTGCATCTCCGTGGTGATGATATGGCCTTCCATAATTTTTGCGTTGCGAGCTATCGTAGGGGAAATTTTAACCCGATTCTCGAGAGTTTTGACCTATGAACAATATGAAACATAAATAATAATGGAACAAGATGTTTCAATACAGGATCACCTCTGCATCTTTTTCATTCTTACAGGCCTGTAGCTCAAAAGCCACAGCCTGTTCTCGTGAGGGTCCGGTTTCGCAGCCGGGTGATGTACGCAGCCGTGGCAACAGCTTTCCCCCAAAGGCTCTCCGGAAGGCCAGAGCTCACGAGCATAGTACGGGCCATTTCCTTGATGGTACGGATCTCTCTCCGCTACCCCATTTGTCTCGGGGCAAAAGGGAGCGGTTCTCTGGTGAATGATCCCCTTCTCTAGAAAGAAAGCAGAAAGTTCATTATTGACGAACTCTCCCCCATTGTCACTCTGTTTCACTGCCTCCCCCGTCTGAGTCTCCAGGAAAGCAATGAAGGCCTTGATCCCCCTTGCTGCCTCGGACTTCTTTTCCATAAACTCAATCCAGACCAAGCCAGAGGCTTGAAACCTTGAGTGGAAGGAAGAAGTTATTTCCCCCCACCGTTGGCTCGGGCATCTTTCCTGCAACATCGGCATGGATGAGACCTCCGGGGTGAATGGCCCAATCCACAACTCGAGAACGGAATGGCTGTCGTGTCCCCTTCTCAAGAGGGCAGACCTTACATCCTTCAGTTCCTGTTAACTGCTCTGCTGGAATACCCTTCACCACCCCACGCAGGATGGACTTCTTTGTGGTTGCAGATTAAGTTTATTTTGGATATGCTATTGTAATTAATTACCGTCATTCTCGGCAGCTGCGACGCGTCTTGTGTCAGGAGCACCTACCGAGAATCCGGCGGAAGTGCTTGGAGTGACGGTGGTGCCCGGAGGTTTTGCTGGAGCAACTGGAGCTGCATTTCCACGAGAAGTGGTAGAGGTGTATAAGACATCCAACACCGCCAGTTGAATTCCGTGAGCATGGCACTGTTGAAATTCGACACCAGAAATCCTTCCCAGCTTCACCATGACCTGCACAGGGGGGGGGGGGAATCGTGAATCTTAGAAGAGTCAAGAAGGATGGCGTTATTATTTTAATTGTACTTACTGCTGCACCGTCGGCCGAAAGGTTGAAGATATCATCGTCCCATACAATGTCAAACTCTGCTAACTTCTCCTTTGTCAATCGAAGGGCAATTTCAGATGTAATAGAACCACGTGCTCTAGCCAGGCCAAGGTTCCAAACACTTCCACCAAAACGAACAACAACACTTATGTACCTTCTATTACTAAGTGATGTCCATTCGTCAATACACCCAGTCAACTTTAAATCCTGCATTGTCTTTTTAATCTCTGTGATGATTGTTTTCTTCACTTTCTCGTAGTATTTAAGAACGATGTTTCGTATAGTGGTGGGTGATTTGGGCACTTCCTGTCCTGTCGTCTTTTTCAGCATGCGTGCAAGGTCTGGCGACACGCCAAACAAGCGCAAGGCAACTCCGTCTCTTGCCGCCATTCTAGAAATAACTGCCTCAAGGCTGTTGTCTTCCACAGGAATGAGATAATCGTCGATGAGTTTGGCTTTTTTCTTTGGAGGTGGAGGGGGATTGCCTTCCTCACTGTCATCGCTACCACTGTCTTTAGAAACGTTTATTTTGTGGAATAATCTGAGGTGATCGCCCATGCCCTTTGTATTTGAGCCTTTAGTGCTCAGAACGTTTGAACAAATCTTACACCTGGTTGTTTGTTTCTTGGATCCTTTAAGGAAATCATTCCAAGCCTTGCTCTTGGTACTCCCACTGGGTACTTCGTCGTATGTTTCCTTGTCTGGCTCTTGAGATTGAGACATTATTGGGCGTAACTTTACTGCGCACAAAATACTTATCAGGAAGGGCTTTTCGAGCTGGGCGTTTAAACAGTGAGTTTATATTTCAAGTCAAGGTAAAAGGTCGCGGACAGAGTCAAACAAAACGCTAACTGTACTTGAGGCAGTCAGTCAAATCAATTTTAAGATGCATATGAGTGACGACGACGATGATAAATGACAAAAGACGGAGTGGAAAGGAGTTGAGGTTGAGGAGATGGACTGGAATGTGTTTGTTTCGTTGAATCTTTAACAAACGAAAGCACACCTTTCCTTTTATGAGACTCACCCACTCACCTTTACATTCTTGTTTGGTTTGGTTTGGTTGTTTGTTTCATTCTTGGTTGGAAATTGGATGGAAAAAGTGCATGCATTTCTTTAATGTCGGGGACGAGGACCTCGGGGAAAGCTCCTTCTTCCCCGAGGAAGGAAATAAGCGGGGACCCCGGGGTGGAAACCCTAAATGTGACATTTCTCCAAACACATGGAGAACTTTCCACTCTTTTTCACAAGGATTTGCTTTTTCTCGAATGTTATTTTCTTTAGGGCGTCTCTGCAGCCTGAACTCAAGTGATTATTACGATCACAGAACAAACAATTTTCTCCAAACGAAGGCCTGCCTCTGAACTTCCCTGCATGAAGTCCAGCAGCAGTAGGAACTCTGTGTTGCTCGTCTTGAAATGACTTGCTGCTTTCATCAGCTCGTGATTTGAATGCCTCTGAATTCATCACCCTGAGTTGCTGAAGTTTTACTTCACCTTTTAACCAAGTCGTTAGTCTTTGATGGTATAGGTATGCACAAAGCAGTTCCACAATACACACACACTACGTAACATACGACTTCAACAGTGTGTTGCATACTGTGTGTGCGTTGTGGAACTGCTTTGTGTATACCTCTACCACCACCATCATCATCCCTCTCCAGCATATCTCACAACGCATTTTCCTTCATCTCGTCTGCTATACCATAAAGAACGGTGTATCTTGAGGTACCCTTATCGGAGTGGCATAAAAATTTGTCTACTTGGGCACAGTGAAGTAGTGGCTTATCAACCGGTGTGCAACGTAAGATGGAAGACGCAATGAAGATGAAAACGTGCTGACATTACGCATGGACGACAAAATGAAAAGGTATGAGATACCTAATAACTGCCAGCAAGCAGTAAAGGAGGTATCTCACAGCTGCTGTTGTTGTTCACGTCTTAATTATTAATGAACAGTGAAGTAACCAAATTCAATTCGAAGAGTACGAGTGAGTGGAGAGAAGGAGAACTCGAGGTCACCCAATTCCACAATCACGTTGCTGTCATTCCACACACATCTCATACATTTGCATAAAGTCTATGTGCGTTTGTAATGGAGAAAACGTTTTAATCTCCCTTGCTTCGGGGAATTTTCAAATAGCTTATTCCAATGGTCTGATTGATAACAGTATACCAAGTGACCATTTGACAATTTTTCATAGGAATTGAATGCCTTCAACCGTCGCAACAGTGCTGACATGACGGAATGTTAGAATGTGGACGACAAAATGAAAAGGCATGAGATACCTAACAACAAATGTCTTACTTACCCGCTTTTAGACACAATTACATATTAGCATCAGTTCCACCCTCTTGGTTGTTGCAAAGGATGACTTGAACATTGACTCAAAATTGATTTCACAGCAACGGTGTCTCTCCGCAGTGCAGGTCTGTGTTTCAGTCCGTCAACCTCCATTGTGAGACTGGGATGAAGGAGAGAGGCTGCGAGGATATTTGTATGCAGGATTGAGCATATTAGTTACCCAACCGCTTTGCATGAAGAAGGGGAAGCGTCGTTTCTTATGATGCACGCATCCTATTCCGATCACTGGTTTATATATCTAACGTACCCTCTTTGGTAATGTTGAAGATAGGCTACAGGATATACTAGCATAATTGGCATCACGAATCGAAATATGTCACGCAGAGGTGGACAGCTCGTGCCATCATATTCATTCTTAGAACGCTTCTGAAGGGAAACGACTGATATCATATTTTATGATAATAACTACACACTGTCGTATTCCGACAGGGGTAAGACAGCCAGATATGCATCTACACAAGTCGCAACTATCTCCGTGAATACACCATTATACACACAGATTCCTTTTGTGAAGGATACAGAATATGTATACCATGACGAAATGTGCAGCTGTAAACAAAGACGAAGAATGCTTATGATTGTTCGGATGTAATACAGCTTCTGACAACATGCAACAATTTATGATTGCCCATCTCTCAAGGGTTGTTGACTCGGGATACAACTATCGCCGCTTAAATACAAAGTACATGAAACTTTTGTATTCCTACATTACTGGGACACTTTTTTCATCTACCGTGAATTTATGGTTGTAAAAGCCAAGTCACGATCAACCAGAAAAATGGAAAAGAATGGTCCGCTTCTGGAAAACAACGAATACGAATGATGAAGCGAAGAGAAAACCACTGAAGTAGGATTCAGTTTCAGAAAGACAGCCCAATTCATATGGATACGCCAGAAATATATCTAAGCAGGAATGTAAACATTGCACATCTCAACTGCTCCTCTCCCTATGTTTCTTCTTTCTATACACATTATTTTGTTAAAGCAATTTCTCTGAATTGAAAAAGTACAAAACAGATAATAATCATCGAGTTCTTCTTTCATCAACCTTGTTCATTAAAACTAAATGAAATGTGTAGTTAAAAAAGGAGCTTGCTGTGACATGGCTTCGTCGTCGTCGTCGGTAGTTGCGGATCCTTTGTCAATATTTATTCTCTGAAGAATCATTTGAAGAAAGCCCACCTCCTGGACGCTACTAACAGAATATTTGCTCCAAGAAGTTCAACAGCGCTGACATTTTCCAAAGCCACACCCATCTGCACCCAAGGGACCCAACGAAGATCGTGTATTCCTGTTCCATCTGCCATAAGACTTTCCGGAACCGTGACCGATACAGGGCTCACAAAATAAGTATGTACGAGAAAGTCAGAAAGCAATGTGACCATTGCGGCAGACTTTTTCAGTATCAGTCGGATCTTCGGCTTCATGCAGCCTCCTGTTACCTACCCCTGAGAAAGCAAACTGATGCACCTTTGACCATCGTGGGGCGGTGTTCCCAACCCTGAATGAAAGACCGGACCATGAGAGGGTGGATCACAAAAAAATTTCACCAAATGTCATGTCACTATAGGTACTCTGTTGAGCCATATTTATTATTTTCCAAAACAAGATATGTCTACATATACCAATTTTGGAAGAAATAATGGAATCACATTATTTTTACTTGTTACGGTTATTAAAGTGACTTGTATACAAACATATTCTATGATTATTTTTGAATCATCCTAACTCGGGACTTCTTTGTTGGTCCAGTCTGCAAAGACATTTTGCAGAGCCTTAACGTAAGCCAACCTCAAAAATGATGGATTATTGTTGAGCAGCTGTTTGATGGAGGATGTAAAACGCGCAACACCAAACCTATAAAATAGTGTCAGAAAATATCAGAAAAACCATAACGTTGTATTTTGTCCACGAATTTTTTGACGAGGAAAAATTTACGATTGACATGGGTTGTCTTCCTAGTCCCTTGTACACAAACAAACTAGAGGGTTGCGATTCGACTGTTCCACTTATCTCAAACGACAATGGTGCCTGTTCTGTTGTTCTAACTTTGGACAAGTCGTACCTTTCGCCTTGGCAAGATCCGCAATAACCGAGAAGCCTGTAAAAACATCAAGTTAGAAAGAAACCCTGCAGAAACAAGGGTTCCACCACAACTTACATTGTGCGCATGCTTCCTACAGTTGTAAGTCCCATGATCCACAATCTGCAAAGCATATTTTGCAGACGTGATCTTCGGGCCTAGTAATGACGTTATTAATAAAATTTTAAATGATTAAAGAACTTGGTTTTTGACCATCGGAAAAACTTACATGGATCTCCAATCAAAAAACCCTTATACTCAAACAAACCAGAGGGTTGGGTCAACCGTTCCCATTCAATTCTCCTGTCACGAAAAACGATATCGATGCAGGACATACGTCCATAACTGTCGACGTTTTCTTCAAATTCGGTCATCACTCAAGAAGATTCGAATTGTAAATGAGCCATTTTGAAATTGTAAATGATTGATTGAGGTAGCACAACACAATAACAAGGAAATGACCCAGATAAACCCCTATGCCTAAGCCTAATGAATCCCAGCTCGTACTACGTATTGTTCATCCTAAAGATTATTGTACTCGTAAATAATTTAACAATAATGAGGAAGTACATACGGTGATACAACAAATAATCACATAGTCTATCTATTTTAACATTTTTTTACTCAAAAGGGGTTCAAATGTTCCCTGACACAAATTCCATGACCATCCCATTTAACCAAATGAGTATGGTTCTATGTTACTTCGTGAGTAGATGACAATGGTGATACCACACTTTATTATGTAGGCGTTTTCATTAGAACAAGTAAGTTTTATAATTATGAATGGTTAATTGAGTTAGAAAACACAAAAACAAGGAAATGACCCAGATTAAAAAACATGTGTGAACAAGCATTAATATTAGTTATGTTTTTTGCACTAAATCATGAGAATAAATTGGGTGACAGTTCACTATTGTCATTCTGCCTTAAAACTAAAACAGTTGACGACCGATGATGGATAATGTAACCTCGCCTATTGCAGCATTTTATAAACCATACAAATATCCATATTCACAAAACAGTATCACCGAAACATGTCTATTTTTGCCCTCTTGCTAGGTATGTCAGCCTTACTAAATCATTCACCTTGCCCCAATTTAACGTCGCCATCCACTGAGCTAAAAATACACTGCATCAATGCCAGACATCCTTCATAAAAGTACATGCTACTTTCTTTCAATGTTCCAGCAAAAAAATCATGACAAAATGGCACAGTCGATTCCCACAGGCCAATAAACGTTTTTCTGCTTTGTATTTAAATGTTGGTTGCGCGATTGCCTCTCCTCTCTTTGCAGGTTGTGGGGGGATGGTTATACGCTGCCCAGATATACACACGGAGATATGCCCATATGACTCTGCCTGATATACTTATGCATTGCTACTTCCACCCTCACTGTTGCTACCTCCACCCTCGCAGCTCCAGTTCAGTCAGTCTGATCACATGATCAACTTTTTCAATTCATTTCCTGAAGTTTAAAATTAAAAGTGAGGTTTCACAATTTTAAAGGGGCTGAATACTAATGTGCACAAAATAATTAAATAGCAATTTTTCATCCACACATTTAATCCATCCAATTTCCTGCAACCTAAAGCTTACAATTAATTTTTCAAATTGTTTGGAATTTTTCTGAATGTTTGGAATGATTTGGAATCTATACCGCTACAAACCACGTTAGTGCACGTTGGACCCAGGGACACGAATTTTTATTTGGTGTCACAGCAAAGCACCATCTCCGGCTGAGTTTTACGCATATGGTGAGGGATTTTCTCCTTGCCTTGAGTGACTGACTCAAAGGCTTGTAAACAACGGCCACTACTTCCTGGTTACTGGTGTTTTTAGGTAGGTGCGTTTAAGTGACTCAACCTCTCACCTCCTTTGGGACTCCTTGGACTCCATTTTGAGTAACCTGCTGGTCTCCGCGGTTAGCCATCCGTGGACTTCCTTTTGATTGTAACCTTGGAATCTGAATGACCACCCACGCAGGCCACTTACAAGGGAGACGATTCGTTGACAAAGGAACCCAGGAAGGCACCAATAAGAGCGAGCAGAATTGTACTCATAAGGCAGCCCAGGATAGAACTCACAAGGGAATCCATGGGCTCAGCTTAAATGGAGTCCAAGAAGGCGCAAACAAGAGAGTCCAGGATTGCCCTCAGAATGGATCCCAGGAAGATACTAACAGGGGAGTCCATAGGTCAGTCTCTAGAAGACTCCGTCACTGATTCTGTGCTGGTTGTGTTCCGTCACTGATTCCTTCATGAATGTCTGCTGGACTTAATTGTTAGGCATCTCATGGGCCCCCTTGCGACTTAAATGTATTAATCCTTCTTTGGCGACCACTTCCAAGCCAACGAGAACAAGATGGTTTGCAGTTTTGAAATCTGAGTCTGACAGCTCTCACAATAAAACTGGAGGTTGTGGAGCGTGTCCTCTCGATCTTCAGTCTTGACCACGGAAATCTTCCAGGGTAACTCAATGATCGTTGTTGTTATTATAGCTTTTTGAAGTGCTTCCAAAATGCATAGGTTACATCAGCATGCCAGGGCGAAAGGGGATTGATGGTGCAAGAATGCAACGCGAAAAATAGAGGAGGATGAACCCGAGAACTATTTGTGCTATTTGACCTACATCTTTGTATTTTCTCAATCCATTCACAATACACTGCTTACATAATCAAATCTATAGAGGTGACTTGATGAGAAAGTAACCTAATAAAACCAATTGAATGAAAGACTGCATAGACAACGTTCCTCTTTACCGCCATAGTGATCTCTAAACTGACGTATCATAAGAGAGCCAGGAAACCTGGTGAAGTCTTTACTCCAGTTTGGAGGACGGGCCAGTGGTTTGAATTGAGCAGTCGAGGGACAAGCCTATTTAATGGAGTTTTCTCGATTTCGCGGGTCAAAGTTTTAATATCGTAAATCAATTTATGGAGCTCATGGTCTGCAACGTTTATGTATGTCTTTTTTCGTCTTGTTTTGTTTGCATTATGTATACGTAGTATTGACATTTTGCCGCCATGTAGTATGTTTTGATGCGGAAGTCTTTGCCCAGCTTTATCGAATGGTGTTCAAAGAAAGCGGGTGTTCTCTCTGGACACACTTCTCTTCCTCAAATCCTTCCTTCAAATCCTCTTCCTCAATTTCAGGGACACTTTGGAAAACTGATTCGTCTGAGTGCTGACGCGTTGATAGAGAGACCGTTGATAGAGAAACCAGAGACAGAATAGGCCGCAGTTAGTTGAATTGTCCATTTGCATCGGTCTTTCCAAGACGCGTTTGACTTCAAAAGGAAACTGAAATCTCAGTCCATAATGTTCAATCGGGTAACCGTAGGAATCAAAGTAGTCGGCTCTAATCTGAGTGTATAACCAGTCAAAATGTATTTCTACGAATTGATTCTGCTAGAACATACCCTTCCTCTATCGCAGTACACCCAGAGCGCAAGCCAATGTTCACCGATTTCATTTGAAGGCTGAGAGTTGAAAATAATAGCGACAGGAAAACAGGGAAGTGAAGAAGATCGTTAAATCTCATCTGAAGCGAGCACATGAGTATTGTATACATGAAGAGGTGACAGAATTTCTTTTAAATAACACTGAAGAGAATTTGTATCCATTAAATCTGTAATAATGCCTCTGAATAGGGAACACCGTTTTGATCAACCTGAATTAGGTACTGATATTGTCCGATGGCTAAGTAGGTTATGTTTTTTGGTAAGGCTGTTTTGAATCGTAGGGATATTTGAAGTTGTCCTGTTTTTGGGGTCAATAACTTATTTCCTTGGTTGCCTAATTTCAACTCGACGACGACAAAGAAACATCTGTTATTTTTATAGTCTATGGTGGATAGCCCGTTCCCGTCCTTACCACACGCGGCAAATAAGGTTCATAACCTTGAAGGTAGATATTGTTATCCATATCGAAGTTGAGTTCTCGCCACAAAGTAGATTCCTTATATACTGTTACAATAATCCTATTGCAAATGGCGTATGAAAGTATATCTACCCAGTTGCAAATGCTAACGTAATGAAGCAATGCAATCTATTGGAGTAAGCATAAATGGAGTCCCTTGCTTGTGTAAACTATGTATTATCTAGAAATTCATAAGCTACAAAGTTGTAAGCTTATGGTATGGGTAAACCGTAGTAGCTTTCATAAAACTAACACTAGGCACAATCCATGGTGGAGTGAAATGTCCAGCTGAATACAACCGTCCGTCGTTAGTGCAAAGTTTCCTCCAACTAACCAGTTACAAAATTTGGAGTTTTCTAGATTCTGAGCTTATGGGTTCCCTTGTGAGTTCCTCCATGGATTCCCTTGTGAGTTCCTTCCTGGACTCCCTTGTGAGTTCCTCCCTGGATTCCCTTGTGAGTTCCTCCCTGGATTCCCTTGTGAGTTCCCCCCTGGATTCCCTTGTGAGTTCGAGTTCTGTCCTGGGCGTCCTTGTACGTTCCTTCCTATGCTCCCATGTACGTTAATTCCTGGGCTCCCTTGTAAGTTCCGTCCTGGGGTTCATTTGTGAGTACTATTTGTGAGTTTCCTGGGCTGTCTTTTGAGTTCAATTCTGGAGTCTCCATTCTGTGCCTTCCTGGTCTTCTTTTTGACTGATTTGTCTACGTTGTTACTGCCCAACTGCGTGAGTGGTCACTGAGGGAGGAGACCAAAATTAAAAATTACTCACAAGACAGGTCAGGGTTGACTAACCTTTAGACCAGCAAAGTCCAGGGAGTCGCAAAACCATTCAGAGACTCAGGCACAATGGCGTAAAGTTGAGTACTTAAAATCATCTCAGTAACCCGGAAGTAGCGGGAGTTGTCTGCAAAGAAGGAATTTAGTTAGTCACTGAATGGGCGTATAGGAAATTCTTTACCGTAAGCTTAGCACAGACTGAAGACACAACTGGAGAAGAAAATTTCTGCTTCGCAATTTTTATTATTGTTTAACAAATGCAAAGATATCAAGGCTAAATTGTATTTTCTAGTTTTAGGAAATGATAAGACTATTATTGTAAGATTTAAAAAAGTTGAACATGTGTGCAGACTGATTCAACTGGAGTTGTGAGGGTTGAAAGTGAAGGTGGTGGGAGCAATGCATCTGTGTAGCAGGAAGGGTGGATATGGGTATATCTTCCTGTGCATAGCAGAGCTGTTTTTAGACCCAACTCTACGCCAACCTACACACTGCTTGCAGAGAAAGTAGACGCAGTCGCGCATTAACTTTTAAACATGCCATTCTTATACAAAGCACACAAACGTTTTGGCCCTGGACAAGTGAGTGAACCATTTTAGGGTGACTTTTTCCTTAACTTAAGTATCCTACAATTGACTGAATTATGTACTAAATGAGTAGGCAGTGCCGTTTGTCTGTTTTAGTGGCGAGATCCAAATTGGGGCAAGTAGACACATGAAACGAATTTATAAGGTAGATACACCTAACAAGGCTCTGAAGATCAAAGTGTTCAAATCTAAAGCAAAACTTTTTCATGTTCCCAAGGAGTGCTTCTGAGTTAACCATGCAGAATATCAACAGTTCTGGCAATTTTTCGGAAAATAGCGTAGACGATGTCACAGTGATGGCTTCTCTGCTAACATTAAACGCACTAACTTCTTGAGTCCTCGTCGGAAACTGTTTTCTTTTCCTTGATTTCAGATGTCGTTCGTTTTGTTGTAGTAAAGCTGGGCTTATTTCGTGCTTCCTCATTCGTAACTCTACTGTTTCGAATTCGACTTTGAATGGACACGCGCCCGTGTTTTCTGTACCGGAATCTAGACAGAATTCAGGAGACGATCTTCGGAAAGTTAACTTAAGTTCTATTGGATTGGGTAACCATTTTGTTTGTGAGAAGAGGCCCGTGGCAATCCTCCCTGACACCTCAAAAACCGACGACAATTTGGATGAAGCTTTTTTGAAACGAACGGAGCGTTCAACTTGGTGCCCATTAACTAAAACTTCACAAGACGAAAATAATCGAATCGAATGTTGGTGCCACGCTTTTGTCTGATGTAAGTGTTGTGCTATCGGTGGCTTTGTTTGTGGTGCTTGTAGTTGTGGTCTGTATAGGTACTGTGAGCTTCGTCCCATCCGCAGCCACTATCTTCACTTGAAGATACAAGCAAGCCGAGTTTAACTCTAAGTAATGGGACGGCGGAGTGTTCACAATAAACTGAATTGGATTTTGATTTTCTTTGTAATTTCCAATTGGGTAAAAGGTCGCAGATTCGAGATTGACAGATGTGGCGTCGGACGGTGGTAATGAAAATAGGTCCACTGCGCCTGACGTTTTTGCTTCAGCTCCCTGATAAGACTCCATTACAGCTTTTTCTTCTTTCTAGTGGTCTTTATTGGCTTCATTTTTCCTTGAGTTGTTTTCTTTTTGGTGGCTGTTTTTCTAATGGCTCTCTTCCGTCTACCGCCCTGCTGTTTTATAGCCCACTCACTGTCACTCACTGTCTGCTTTTTACTTTTTGTCTTTCGCTTGCCTACAGTCCCTGTTGCTCTTGATAAGGGTAACTAAATAATCTTCGGCTCTTACATGGAACCCGCCGCTGCCCATTTTTTTCTTGAATTGCCTTTGGAAATTTGTCAAGAAAGCACACACCGCTGTTGCAAACTATTTTTCTTTTCATATACGTCGGGGGCGAAAGTGAAAGAGAGTGAAAGCGAAACACCGTGGCGGTTTCAGTGTTACTGTGAAGGAGAAGTGGAAAATGGGAATCCAACAATTGGATTGCAATTGAATGAACTTGCTTGGGAACTGGAAGGTATATTGGCTTCGTAAACTTTAAGAAATGTGGGTTTGGATTTGCCTGGTCTCTTGGGAAGCTCCTCAATACTGGGCTCAGTTTATCTGCTGTAAGTTGAGGGTGTATAATATTTGTTGTTATGTATCCAAAGCTAGTTTATAACTGACGGGGTTCCTCTGTAATCACGGCCGTTTTATCGGACCCTGGAAGAGCGGGAACAAGTAACTCGTAACTTGCCTCCATAAATTGAAAATTTGCATCAAGGTCGAGCAGGCCGTTTAGCCATTCCGGTTGCCGTAGGCGATACGTGGGTTTTTCAATGTAGACATAAAATGTGTTTAGTTCTGGACTGTAATTTACTCGGAACGGGGTGTTTCTTTAGGCATCTGACAAGTTGATACACAGGGGCTCCCATGAAAATACTGCTGGCTCATGAATTGTTGCCGCTTGTACTTTTCTATGTGAACTGTAGTGCAAACTGTAGAACGTCCGTATCTCCGATAGCCGCATACGAGAATTCTAACGGAACGTCGTCGGAAATATACTCCCCGGGCAGGAACTTAGTAGACTTCATTGAAGTCTTCTGACCTGGGTTTTTCGCTTGTCCAATAATTTTCAGCGTTATCGGGAATCCATTTCTCTTTAGGTATTCGGTTAATTCAAAAACTAATGACCGAACTGAAGGGAACATGTTTTGTAGGGTGTACTTTGTTCTTTTTCACATTAAGCAAGAATAGACTTGTGTTGTAATCAATCCGGAGAACGTTTTGGTTTGCCTCAAAAAATTATGGTAGGATTGGAATTTGTTCAGTTGTTGTCGCCCCAATGGTAATGCTTTCTTCTTTCACCTTTTCTGGTACAGGATATTAAACCTATTTTGGCAATGTTATGGGGGCTTCCCAGGACTATTGCTTGTGTTTTCTCTACATTTAGGTTAAGACCATTGTCATGCATCCACTGAGATACTCGATGGAAGTCTTCCTCGATTTTTGCGATTGATTTACTAACTTGTGAAGCCGGGGCAAAGCCACAAAGATTGTTGTCATCCGCGAAAAGGGCACAGAGGCTATTTTTGATGCACAGTATTAAATCGTTAATATACAAGAGAAAGACTAACGGCCCTATAACGGAAACTTGTGGAGTTCCTCTTATGGTGCAAAGGGTATCAGAGAGTTGTCCATCTTGCCCTTTGACTTCTTGAGAGCGGTTACTAAGATATGACTCATCCACTTGGGGTCGATGCCATACCATCTTAATTTTTCGTAGAGTATCTTTCTTACAATGATATCGAAGGCTTTGGAAAGATCAAGGGCGACCAATATACATACATTGTTCAGTTCTATTTGCTTATAGATGTACTCC
>JAQGCL010000025.1:0-36087 GCA_034699605.1 Isotomiella paraminor | reverse complement strand
CCTCTATGATGTGAACATTAGCAACATTCCCATCTATGCTGCTGTGGATAAGTCCAAGAAAACAAGGAATCAACAACAACAACAGCAGGCTCCAAAAAGTCATAATCATGGTTGTCTCTATGAGAACGCTCCTCCTCAACAGCAAGTCGTGAGGAGGCAGAGGCAAGTGAAGCCTGAACCACTTCAAAACTATGTCAACCTAAATTTTGCAGAGAGTCTGGACATTTATGAAAATTCTGGCTTGCCCCCAGAAAAGGAAGGTCCAGTGCCCCTGAGGGACAAAAAGTCCAACTCCAAGAATAATGACCCCTCCTCTGCCAATTCCAATCCCATTTATGAAAATAATGAAGAAGCTACAAATCCAGTCGTTAATCACAATAGGACTTCCACTGCGAGCAACGACTCTGGCGTCTCTGTGGCTGCAGCCTGCTGTGGTGAGGAGGGAGGGGGAAATAATGGAAGCACCGTAGCATTACTATTATTACCCCCTGGAGAAAGTGGGCAACAACGACAGGATGCAAAGTAATGGATTAATCAAATCAGTGACAAAGAAATAAATTGTTTTTAACTTTTGTAGGTCTGCTGAGTCTGATGAGGTTCCTATTTCTTCTACCACAATAATAAAGGCAAATGTTGCTGTTGTTGGACGCTCTCATTTTTACGAGACCATTGATGAAGCTACCAAAGCTAAAATAACAACAAGTAATCATCATCAAGCCCAGGAAAAGGAGGTCAAGAATTCTCAAAGCAAATCCAGTCTTCTTCATTTGATGCCTTCTTCACATACAAATGAAACAGAGACAGGGAATCCTTCCTCCATTATAGCCCCCTCCTGCTTATCATCATCATCCTTAGGTTCTTCTTCAACTAGTGGAAATAATGCACAAGACACCCAGGCCAAGACTGGAGGAGGGATCATGACGACGAGTAGCAAACCTAGGAGTGGTGGAGAGTATGGAAGGGTGGATAGGAGTCAATTTTGAGGAATTTGAAAAGTGTATTGTCTTTTTTCACGTAAATAAAAAGTTGGCATAGGAATAAAAGACGTGTATAGTTTGTCTGCATTGAACTTGAATTTTTTTGCTTTAATACTCAGCCACAGAAGAACGGAGGAGGTTGATCCAGAGTGTCTTTTCCCCACCCACCGTGGACCTCAAACCGCCGAAGAGTAGTAGTAGTAGGACCCATTTGCCCCACGGTCGCATTAATATAATGATGATGACTGCCGTCAGAGGAAGAAGAGATGTTGCTCCCTTTGCCATTGTTCTTTTGAGACTGAGATGGATGATAACAACCACCAAACGGTGGTTACAGTTGTAAAGACAGTGATGAAGAGTCCTCACAAATTGGAAGACGCCCTCCTGACCTTTTGTCCCTTCTGTCTGACCCAACTCCAAAACCTCGTGGCGCTAAAGACGGAAATAGACAGCCTACGAAAGCGACTGGCTACGATGGAGTCCGGTCTTGCGTCACTCTTATCGCCCCCAGTTGTTGGTGTCCAAGAGGCTGATGATGTGCCCTTCGACGATGACTGTTTGGATGTCAAACCCGACTTGTCTGATGTTCTTCAGCAAGATGATGAAAAGGACAGAAAGGGAGTTCGGAAACCCAGGAGACGTGTTTTGAAACGAATGAAGGATGGAACTGTAAAACGGTACTTGAGTGAAATGTCCACAATGTCCCTTACTATATTTGTTTGTTTCTTGCTTACAGTCATGTTTGTCCCACTTGTGGGAAAAACTTTAGACTCCAGTCTCTCCTCAAGGGTCACCTCCTCATCCACATATGGACGCCCATCCGCCCAAAGCCACATCTGGAGGATGGTCATCTCAAGACACATCTTCCTGAAGTGGAAAGCGCTATATTCCAGTGCCAGGAATGCTCCAAACGATTAACAACGAAATTAGGAAGAAGCGCACATCTCAAAAAGGTCCATGGAGACCGTACTCCGGTCAAATGCCAAAGATGTGGATAAGAGTTCTCGGGCAAAGATACCTTGAGTGTGAGTCGTCACGTGTCCAAAGTTCACCGTCCTAAACAAATTGATGAGAGTGTGACGACTGCAAAAAGGTAAGGAATGAACAAGGGAGGTTTCGGGGCGTCAATCTAACCTTTGGTGTTCCCAGGTTTCCCTGCCCCACATGCGACAGAACATTCGTCTCCGAGCAGAATTTGCCGAGTCACGCGTTGCTACACACTGGGGAAAAGCCGTTCCTTTGCTCGGTCTGCGAAGTAGGATTTGCAAGTCGAAAGGGTCTTCGTCAGCACGAAGTTGTTCACTCCAAGGTCAAACCACACGTATGTCACATTTGCGGCAGACGGTTTGCACAAATATCCGCCTTTAAGGTACACCTCATGGGTCATGAACCAGAGGATGAGAAGCCATTCCCATGTCCAGACTGCCCGCGTCGGTTTGCTGTGAAGAGTCGCCTAGTTAAACACAGCAAGATTCACAGCTCTGAGTAAGTCAATAGTTTCTTTGTAACATAAAGAATATAAAGTCATCGATTTTGGTAGAGAAAGGAAGAGAAAATGTCCTGTGCCTCGGATCAACCCACTGGTGAAGATCCCAAACGTCTGCAACATTTGCAGCCGAACTTTTGCAACCAAACATACTTTGGATGTTCACCTCGCGGTCCATATGCCAGAGGATGAAAGACCATTCCCTTACCCCATTTTTCCTAGCCATTTTGCCATTAAAAGCCGCCTTGATAAACATAACAAGCTTCATAGCGTAAAAACCAGCCAGGGCAAAATCAAAAAACAGCGCACGTTATTGTAGATTCCAGGACTATTAGTTTCTATGTGTGATAAGAATAAAGATATGCATATCTGAGGTTTTTCAAAAAGCATATTTTTGACAGTGGACGGGTTGAATTTGAGATAAGTTTCAACGTTCGCTTTGTCCCAACGGTTGGTCTTTAGCCTCGGATAATGCGGAGGGATATACTGTATGGTAAACCAATTTTCTACCCTGGAAACTAATCCGACAGAATGAAGCTCTTCTTGATTTGAATCGATGTAGAGAAGTAAGTATCTATAGAAGTGTTGTATAGTAAAGCCATCGTCAACAGAAAAGCCAAGCTGAACGGTTGTCCCATGGAACAGGAAAACCAAGATGGACGATTGTCCCACGGAACAAAGATGTTCTGTCCCACTGAACAACAGAAAAACCAAGATGAACGGTTGTCCCACTGAACAAAGATCTTCCTATCCCACTGAACAAAGATCTTCCTATCCCACTGAACAGAATCTTCCTATCCCACTGAACAGAATCTTCCTATTCCGCTGAACAGAATGTTCTTGTCCCACTGAACAGAAAAGTCGTCATCACAAAACCAAGATGGATGATTGTCTCACTGAATAGAAAAACGTTGCCCCACTGAATAGAACCACACAGGTCAAGAATAAGCATGGATACATTTCCGTCAATATATCAAATGAGAATACAACTTTTTATTCAGAGAGATTTAGCAGTTTACATCGTTCCAGTTGAGTTTTAGAACAGCAAGTTTGATTACATACTAAGTTATTCTTTCTTTTCTTAACGTTAAGCCTAGAGTAATACTTTGACACTATCTGATCATTTTTTATTGTATTTTTTGAAAACCTGTTTTTAATTTGACTAAAATTTTTAAGTGACAAACGTTGTTGAATGTACCAGAGACAATATTGACCACAGACAACACTATCATTATTCTGTAATCGTACTTTTAACTGAATAACTTTATTGCTATTTAAGAACCCAAACCATTTCGTACTATAATCAGTCAAGTCAAGACCAAAACTATCAAAAACCTCAAAATTCTTCCTATTTTTACGATAAATAACAATCCAATGTCCCATTGTCCCTGCCATGTAACTAGGCAACACGTTGCAGATCAATAGCTTGGGAAAAGAAACGAGTTCTTCCATAACATAATCTGCAGAAACAACATTAAATGAAATTTTACATTTTACAATTGCACACAACGCACTATATAATTGTATAGTGTCCATGTGTCCTATTTACAACACTCCCTGGGATTCTATTTCACAATTTCTATTTTGATCAATTGTCAGAAGACTTTGAGTTTGGGCTAAAACAATGGCTGTAAGGTTTTCTTGTACAGCCTGCGAAAAAGTTATCTCTATTTTAACAGATCCTGTTTTCGGATAAAAATTGTCGCTCCCAAGAAAGCTTTGCAGTTGAAAACAATACAGCACATTGCCGTCTACAAACGAATTTCGGTCAATTCCAACAGACTTGTATCCTAGGTTCAATCCGTCTACCAAATTTTCATAAGCTATCAAATATTTATGATCAAAGTTGAGGTTAAGAGTCATGAAGTCGACTGGAATGTTGTTGATGGACACTGCGAATTTGATGACTTTCGCAGACTCGAAATTGAACGGGTTTTTAGTCAGCTTTCCTTCCACCGCATCTGTGAGAAAGAAAGATATGACTGATAACAAAGAAATCGATCATCACATATCTTTCTCACCAGACTGTACTAGTCCAACCACAATCCTTTGAGGCATCTGCAGCACACTGAAAATGTTTTCCGTCACTGAAGAGAGTGCATTTTTTGGGATGGAAATGCATTTTATTTCATTTCTGGTGAATGGATAAAGCGCCTTTTCCCTTAATAATTTTTCCTTGTGATAGCCTGCAATTTTTGGCTGTACATAATTGACTTTAAAATACAAAATTGCTTCATTGATAACAATGACATATTTCGCATCCCCTCTTGGACACAGCAAAGTGAAATTTGTTGAGGCACGCTTCAACTTAAATTGAATGTCTACGTTTGGAAGAATCCAACGCTGTTGTAGATTGAGTGAGTTCATCAGCTTTCCACATAGTTCTACTTTTCCACTGTTGGCTAGGTAGGTTTTCCTATGAGAAAAGCGAAATGAAATAAACATACATATTACTATCATCATCACCACATTCACCTTGCTAAATATCACAAGTTTTCCTCTCCTACAACACCAGCATTTGTATCCTTGATATACAAAGCTGATCGTAACTGAGCGTCTTTGTAATCTTCAGGATACGACAAGTGGGACAGTAAATAAGAGAGGTAAGGATAGAATGGCTCTTTCTTTCTTAAACTTTCCTTGAAAGTACAATTCGATAAGATCAAAACAAGAGTGTAAAAGAAAATTTGTACAGCTAACGTCTTCATCCTCTGTCAGTTTCGTCATGTCCTCATGGAAAACTGACAAATTAAGATAAAGATAGCTTGAATGCAGGTCCACATATGCGTCTTCTACTCCTGTCCACTATCAACATGTACATATTTAATATATACTTCAAAATTGCACACTTCAACATACCTGATAAACTAGTGGAGCAGCCGACTCCTTTAAAGAAGTCTGTGAGTAAACCGGGACATAGAAAGACTGCAGGACACTAATGTCTGATGGATTTAAAGTGAATAAATCTAAGGAATTGTTGATGGCAGTCGCTGACTCCTTAGCGTTGGTCATCACGTTTACTTTCTTTTCACGCTTTTTCGTTTTTTATTTTTTGTCGACTTCTTTGCTTTAACAGCACGCCGTTTAACAGTTTTTTTCCCTGCCTTTCGTCTCCAACTGTTTGTTTTTTTCTTTGTCTTAGTCTTTCTTTTTGCACCTCCTCCACTTGAATTATTCGACCTCTTATTCTTGGCTTTTTGTCTTTTTCTTTTAACTTTGTTTGTGAAGTTGTCTTCTTCAAACTGCACAATATCTTCTTTTTTCCTACCACCACCTCTGGATTTCTGTCGCTTTGCTGTTTTATATTTACTCACTGTGTCTTTACCCTTTCCGAAGGGAACAAGGTAAGCTACACCATCCCCAAGTAAACCTCGTGATGGCATTTCAATGAACTCATTAGAACAGCTTTGAACGAATTTGGAGTTTACAAGTGAAGCCAATGTCAGGATCAAATCCAACTATTGAACCTTCTTCATTAGTCACCCAGAGTCGAATACTATCAAATTCGTTTTTCCAAAGGCTCAAGTAGTCGATGCTTGGAAATACGTAATGCTGAACGTTTGTAGCCTCGTGTCTTTGGGGGAGAACTCTCAATATGGGAACCAAATGGTTACAGAACATGGTGGGTTGAACAACGTCACAATTGATCAAGTACAAACTGTTTGATACAGACTGCTTTGGTGCTGAATTCGAAGTGGACGTTCGTGAAGGAGCCTCATCAGTTCCTTCTGTGTTGTGTGTTGATGTCACATTTGTTTTCTTTTCCCCCAACCAAACTTCACTTATTCCAATCTCATAGTTTCCAGCACTCAAAACAATGGGGTTATATAAGATATTTGTGAAGTCTGCAAGACCAATGCTTTCCCCAATGAAAGCTTTATTATTTGTTATTATTACATATTGTTATTAAGTACAAGACGAAAGGGTCAATGTTTTCAGTAAATCTCGTATTCATGGTTACTTTCAAACTCGAAAATGTTGGCGCTCAATTTTTATGGTGTTTTCTGACGGGTAGGAAGATTGGAAATGGTACTCCTCGCTGAGCTTCCCAGTGTTTTTATCATTACTCCCTCTTGTTCTCCTCTTATTGATCTGTCAGCTTTCTCCCCCTTTGGACATTGTTATATAGATATACATATATGTATTACTCATGCTATGTGACGGGCAATAATTCCTGCTCGTAGAACGATCCTATAAGGAAGGAATGTGTTGAGTTCCATTCAAACTATTATTGAATTAAAAATGCAATGAGATGTCACACACCAACAATGACTTCGTCATCCTTATCTCGAAGGATGTATGTTAGCGGCTGAGTGTTCTTCACGTTATTAATAAAAAAGGTTTCCAAACTCCAGCGCGGGTAATATCTAATGAAACACAAACATTGTTTAGATTAGACTTTAAAATGAAAAAAAGAAGAATGGCGTATGCTAACCCTTTTTCGAATGTTTGTTTTGCCAAACTGATTCTAACTTCATCTCCTGTGTTATACCGAGGTATTGCCCCTTTTATGTCGAACAATCGATTTTCATTTATTAATGTTTTATACATTTTGCTAAATGCAATTGGCGAGGTTTCCTCATTTATTTCATTAGGTGCAAATGACGTTGAGGAGTGCTTAGTGTTGTTATAGTTCAAAACTATGTCTTGTAGCTTTTTGTATAATTGTTTGTATTCTGGTGAGCAAAAAGTCTAATCAATCTTGCCATTAGAGTTCCGATCACTCTTTCGATAACATGGCTATGCCCTGACGTTGTAAACCATGTTATCTTTTGTTTCCTAAGATATTGAACAACTAGTCTGTTGGTGAACTCACTTCCCTTATCTGATGTCAAGTACACTGGCATCTTTTGAATTCTTTTCATTATTTTCGTGAATGCTTTGAGTGCCACAACTGCTGTTTTATTTTTGATTGCTTCAGCGAAAAGTTTTTTAGAAAAAACATCAATGACAACTAAAATGTATCGATTCTGATGATTATCGTCTTTCCATTTCTGAACGTCTATAAGATCAGCAGCCAGAATTTCATTGGACCCTACACTTAACCATTTTCTTTTTCGAAACTTTTTCAACGCAGGCCTGTACATATAATATTCTTTAAGTTTCAAAAGTTCCCTCTCCAGTTCATTTTTACTTAACTTGAAATGTCTACCAGAGAAAAAGGAATGCAATCCACTGAATGCTCCAGAAATTTTTGGATTGAGGTAAAGTTTTTGTACACTTTTTCTTTTAGCCATCCCTTCCACTTTATTATTGTTTCTAAACTTAGAAGAAAGTACACGTCACAACCTCAACGACTATAATACGTTATTTATGTATTAAATCATTCTATAAACTATTGAGTAAACTATCTAAGTTGATTCTGTTGTTTGTTCGTTCTCGGCTGACCACTTCTGTCTGAGCTGTAAATACAAGGAATTCAACGTTAAGTGGTGCGCCATGCTATCGAAAACAGTGTTTTACACTTACCAACTGTACAAATCGATCCCACTGAAACTTGGTTATTGCTTCTACACCCTCGTCTCATCATTTAGAGTGGACGAGGTTGGATTGTTGATTTGAGTTCCCCCTGTATAGCGATGTTTCAACCACTTCCGACCAACTGTTAAAAATCAAAAAAAAAAAAGTTTTTTTAGTTTTTTTAAAGAGTAAAACAAGGTCCAATGGAACTTACAAAATGTACAAACGCATCCAACAGACAGAAAAAGAAGTGTCTCCAAAATTGCATGATACATCATTCCTCCAAAGTCCTGATCAGGCTTTTTTTTGTACAATGGGTGACAAGGAAAAAAATTTTGAGGAAGAGACTCGGCTATAGTATGACAAGCATCCATTGTACAAGCAATGTTAATGATTATGTTTTTGTAACGATAAATGTTTTCAGAGTCTATACAACTATACTTTGGAACAACGTCCCCTAACCAAATTGACTTGATGTACACTGTGTCTGAGAAAGATAAGCAACCTGTATAGCTTTGAGTTATGTTAAAAGTTTCAAAAGTTGGTGTGAGTTGAAAGAAAAGTAGTAGAAAAAAACAGAAAGAAAGAGAAGAAAGTAGGAAGGGATGGCTGTCTATGTTGTTTATTTATTTTTTTTCTTCTTGATGGTCAACAATTCAATCCCCCTGTTGACCTCGTCAATGATGGCTTTGACAACGTGCTGACACTCGTGGATGCTGAACCAAACTCTCTGGTGAGCGTTGAATCCACACTTTTTGTAAAGAATGAAATATTCTCTCTTCTCGATGACTGACGTTTGCAGCTCGACTGAACCCAGATCGTAACTGCGGTTGCCTCCAATAGCTTTCCTCTCCAGTTGTAACTTCATCTCTGCGTGAATACCTGACGTGATTGGCTGGTTTGACCAATTTGGACCAATGGTGTTGTCCCTGGAAACGCCCACCCGTCGAAAATTGAATGGTTCATACTCAACTTCAGCCAAGTTGTACTGGAATCGAAACGGTAGCTTCCTTCCTTTCCGCAACTCGTGTCTCCGCTTCTTCAGTAAGTATATTGCAAGTTTGATGAACAACTGTGCCTCTGCAAAATTCATGTATACAGCCTGCCCTCCTGTTTTTCCATTTCTTTTGTAGATTCCAATCAACGGTTGTCCTTCTGTGTAAGGGAAGCCGTCGTATGGTTTTCCTTCGATCAATGCAACAATGACGCTGTTGATGATTGTTTTTTGAAAATCTTCATCGTCTTCTGTCCATAGTTTCATTTGTTGTTCAATCTTCTGGGTTGTTTGGACATAGTCTGGTTTTCGAGCATTCTGATTAAGTTTAAGTGGTTGCATTCCATACCTCTGCAGATGATATGGTTCAAAGTTGATCGTGCCAAACTGTGGATCATGATGTTGAATTCCATGTTTTTCATCGGCCATTGCATCACTCTGGGAGTTGTTGCAGCTTGTCTGAGTAGACAAATTTACTTCCTTGACAACAATAGAATCTTCGGTTTCTTCAGTCTCCATCCAGCTAGAGTCACCGTCACTGTCAGGATCTTGTTCATTTTCATTCCCTGCATCGTCATCCTCCACACTCGCGACGCTGCTGCTGTTGTCGTCAAAATCTCCAACCATTGTTGCCTTTATTTTCTTTCTGTACAACTGTGGTTCTTCCTCCGTACTACTTTTCTTTTCTTTCTTTTTGCTGTTGTCCAACTTTCGTTTTTTGTCCTCGGTTTTTGACTTCTCCATTCTGATCTTGCTACTTTGCGAAAAACAGCTGTGTGTGTGCGTGTGTGTGAGAGAGGGAGAGGGGGGAGAGAGATGAATGTTGAAAACAGATTGAGAAGCCTAGGTAGGGGCCAAACCGTTTTTATATCCGAGAGGGGGAATTGGAGGAGGATGGAGAAAAATAGGGAAGAGTCATTAGTTGAAAAATATATTGAGGGAGGAGAAATCTTCAGTTTCAAAATGGCTTCCCTACCTTGTTTTTACATCTTTATATATGAACCATCGTAGTTAACCTAGGGTTTGAATTGCATAGTTTCTATTAAGCTAATGAATATTACAAACTATTCCAGCTTATAATGTCCAAATGGTAAGGTGTTCACTCCATACTTACCAATTAGTCCTCTACTGTCACTGAATACCGGGTTAAAAGAAAGCTTTTTACCCTCTGAAATTGACAACTGCAGCTTTTTACTCCTAATCATTTTTATCAGGGTGTGTTTAACTCGTTTCTTGAAAATTGCAATTTTATAACTCTTTAGGTCGTTTTTTTCTAAGAAACATGACTGAATGCCACGAAGTTTCATTTTTCTAGCTCCCTCGTGGAACAGTAATCCATAGGCCTTCTTTCTAACAAAGTATGCTTTTCGAATGAAATTTCCATCCTTTCCCAATTCCTTCCAGTTATCATCTTGAACCTTTCCAGTCTCTAATTTAAATCTAGAACTAAAGAATTGATCATTTGGATCCAGAAAGCTCATATCCATCAGGGATTCTCCATCCAGCTTGACTTTAATGAGTTCCTCCCAAATATTTAACTTCGCATCTGGCAGGACAATTTCAAAACATGCAGAATCTGTGTCCACATAGTCCAGCTCAATGTTCCCCCAAAAATGATCAATGAAGGCATAAACCATCTTGTAGAAGTAGGCCTTGCTCAAATCTAGAATCGCAGCTATTCCAAGATAATATACTCATATTGAAACTTTAGAATGGGTTATCTTTTCATACTTACCGGCCACAATGTTGTGATTATTCATCAAAACCTTTTCTCTCCGCATTTCTACGAGAGCCAGACTGTCACTGATGATTCGAAAACTTTTGAAGGTTGGTTTGCTTATCAATTTCCTTGCTGCTTCAACAAGTGTAACAGGCTTTGTATTTTGATACTGTGTTACATCAACTCCAAACATGCCATAACATCCGTTCGAGGAAAGTTTCCTTGCACTCGACTCTCCTTTGGACTTGGCTAACTTACGCTTCTCACAATTTAAGTTGACAAAAGTATGCATGAAGGGTTCCTGTTCAAATCGGTAAATTTGATGAATGTGTGTTACAATAGCTCCGAGACGAATTCCTTGTTTTAACATTGGCAGAAAGACAGCATATTTCTTTTTCGGATACAAGTTGCAGCTCACTATGTTCTTTCCGACATTGTTGGGAAGAGAAGGATTATTTTCGTAAAATTGTTTGTAACCAGGATCCAGCATGTCCGTGCGTATTTCTAGTTTCTCTGGAAATGGTGGGAGAAAGCGTAGATAGTCATGAGTATGAACCATGTGTCCATTTATACATTTGAAACCACTGTATTCAATGTCACACTCAAACAAAAAACCATGAGGTCCATGTTCATCCTGACTCATAATGTCAAAGTTTGCAACTTCACCTTTACTCAATTTTGTAAAACCTTTTGTCGGCAATGGAAATTTTCTCATAATATGTGAGTTGAGACCGTTCACATCGAGCTGCACAATGTAGCGTATTGGTTGATTTGAATCAAAACCAGGCATGCCAGGTATATTACTTTTGGCATATCTTTTAACCACATCCACAATTCCACCAATTTTTGCCTTCTGTGTCAACAAAAGGAAATCCATGTCTCGTATATACTCCAAAACTACTTTACTCATTCTTAAGGCTACTCGATAACTCATGCTTGGGAGCGAAACGAAATTTGTAGGATCCACTTTGAATGCTTCTATGCAAACATTTCTATAGTTGACCCAAACATCAGCCCACAATGCAACATCCAACAGTCCATAAATTTTTATGTAGTCTTTTAATGATTTGCACTTGAAAAGTTTGAAAAGTGTCTGTGCATTTTCGTAAGCATCATCCTCCACTTCTATGTTTTTCAGTGTGTTGAAAAAGAGTTCCTTTGAAGGTAGTACATCAATTTGCATATCCACATTTTCCTGGGTTACATAGTCGTAAGGGAAGGCCAGTTTCCCCAGTAAAAGTTCCATTTTACTGTCCAGTATGGGAAATGCATTTTGAAAAATTTGTCTAGTAACTTCAAACTTGTGAATTCCATCCTGTTTAAGTTCTTTGCATAAACTGTCTAAACTTCTTGGCAGATGTGCGAATGTGTCAATAAATGTAACTACACCATCTAATGTAATCGACAAAAATTTTTCACAGGACCGTGCCAAGACTTTAATATCTTCCACATCTGCTTCTGATGCCCCTTGTATTACAAGTTTACTGTCGAAGGATTTAAGATTGTGAAAAAGCACAGGAAACTGTTTACGGTAACGGAGATTTCTATTACAAGAGTTGTGAGCGGCTCCAACGTACCTCGGCAATTCATGAAACACGTTTAGATTCATTCCATGGGAATGATGTCTCACTTTCCTTTTTTCAATTTTTGCAGTTTTAAAACCGTTCAACTCTTCATCCTCTTCAAATGGACTGTTGCAAATACAACAAACTTGTGCAAGTTCAAAGTCCCAATGATCATCTCTGGTCATGACCATTACATCTCTGTATGCAGAAACTCTTTTCAAGTAAACTTCAGAAAGCTGTTTCATGGAATCCACAAATTTGATATGAGCGTCGGGTCCTGTGTAACAATCATATTTTTCTACCATGTTCCCAGTGTATACCACATACTGATAAGAGTATGGTAAAAGTATGTTGTTCGTGCTAAGGTTAATGCCATCAACTTCTTCCGATTTTTCTCTTACTGTTTCAAAGTCAGCAATAACGAACATTGGATATGGATCGTGCCATCTGATATTTGCACAATTTTTGAACTGCATTTTTGGAAATGTTATTACTTGATTGAAGTATTTACGACAATCCTCCGAATGAGTGTTTCGTCTTTTTTCACTCTTGTATGCTGTTAAACAGCCACGACAGTAATGTTTCTTGTGCGAGTTTCTTTTTCCCAAAAATTGACTCATAGAACTAATAAGTATTATGTGGCTTTTCTCTCCTTCGCGAATTTCCAGAAGGTCCAACTTGATTAATGCATTAGGACGTCGTGTTAGACGAGTAGGAAATATGTTTCCACTTTTTTCATTATGGCGGTACACATTCACAGACCAGTTGTTGTTTTTGCGTTCAAAATGTTCCATGTCACCTAATGTTACCCCGCAATTACGTTTGCATGATGAGAAGTTTATATACTTTTTTTGTTTATTTAGATCTTTTATATTGCCAGATAGGACAACCGTTACGTGATGATTTATGCCCCAAAAACTTGCACATAGCTGAGTACATAAAACACTTATTTCCAGGAGCTTTTATGTTTATTAGACCTTTCCTGTTTCTGAAACACACAAGCGTGTCTATCCAACTTCCCGTTCTCACAAATCTGGGATATGAAGTGTAAATGTTTAGTTTGTCTATTTTGGAAATGGTCCATCCGCTTCCCTTTTGACTCATTGTGTTAAGATGATTAGTATGATCAGACACCATGTCGTACAAGTTTGGTTTAATGTCGTAAATGTTCAAGAAGAGGTATGTTTCTGAGTTTAAATAATTGGACTCTTCTAACCACTCTGTTCCTTCATCATTTGGATTATACTTCATCATGAAAATGTCAAGCACTAAACGGATTTTTATGCCATGGTATTCTTCAATCTTCTGAGCTATGAAATGACTCAACTCCTTGTAAATAGACTTAAAGTATTCTCCAATCAATATGGTATTAGTTTTCTTAACAAATTGGTAGCGCTTAAAAACACCAAGTAAACTTGATTCGACTTCAACAAAACGATTGTTAGATTGAGTTGGTGGTTGGCTTGTTCCGCCTCCTCTTACTCTTTGAAGATCTGAAGTTGAACATATATGTGTAAGTATATTTGGCACGTCTTTACGTCCGCATCTTACACAAATATGATGTTTACTGAAATGATTTCTAAGCTGAGGGTATGTGTAGCTGCTATGTCCTGGACAGAATGGACACGGGTTTGCATGTCCACCGGTGCGAGTATATATGCCAGGCATTATGTTCACTCTATCTCAGTTGACTTGCGAATGAGCTTGGGTTCAAAGATGTTTCTCCAGCCAGACCAGTTGTATCTACAACTTAAGCATCCATTTACACTTTTTATTGCAGGGTGAGAAAAGTTAGTATTGATACTCACATATTTACTCTTTATTTGTTCCACAGCCCGGCCAAAGTCGGGAAAACCGAATTGGTCAAGGATTTGATACGTCGCCGCAAGGTAACACTTACAATTGCTTCATCTCTCCTGTTACTCACATATGTAACACGTCCAGGAAATTATTTGCGGAGAAATCAAAAAAGTTACGTACGTTGCTGGCCAAGACCAACCAGATTTTCTTGAATTTGCAAAGTCAAATCCAATTGTTCAATTTACATCGCATTGGGACGAGTCATACTTAATTCCAGACTCTTTGATCGTATTTGATGATTTGGGACAGTCGTTTTCCAAGCAACTAAACGAATTCATAACAGGTAATGAAATATTCTTTAGGTTTATAAAATAATAAATTATGTGTTCTCAGGTTTCATCACCAAAACAGTGCATCACGCCAGAGTGAGTTGTATTGTTATTTTACACAACCTGTATAGTCCAGGACTCAGGACAGCAAGTTTATCGGTTGACTACTTGGTCGTAAGTTTAGTAAAGTAGCTTGAGTAAACATGACATACACAATAGAATTGTTTTCCAGATTTTTAACTTTCCCCGTGATCGAAGTGTAATTCAGACGTTGGCAAGGCAAGCATTTTGTGGACAATCCAAGTTCCTTCAGCAAGCTTATAGCTTCGTGTGTAACAGAAGCCCATTTGCTTATTTATTCATAGACCTAACTACCTTCCAAAATTCTCAGTTCCGTGTTCGAACAAACATATTCGATGACGAAGACATCGCTGATTCTATCGCCATTAACATAAATGGATCGGATTGATGAAAATCGGCGTTATTTAGACTCTGTTGCATCTTCCAACGTAAAATCGCGCAAACAGTGGATCCAAAACGCGACCCAAGAGCAGTTGTATACCCTAGTGGAAGTATGTGTTAATGTTAATAACTTCCCATACTCTAAACTAGAACAACGTGAACTGAAAGAAGGAAAAAAACTAATTCAAGAAATAATACGTAAGCGAAAAAAATTTTCAAATCTCACACTTTTGAAATCTTCATTCATCAGACATCAAAATGTCCTTCCCATGTTCATAGGAATTATAGTTGCAAAGATTACAGAAGGGGCATTCTGTCGCCTGATATCGTCACCGTCAAATGTATAACCTTCGTGTATACAAAGCTTTAAGCTTAGACCAATACCATAGACTTTGCAATGCACCTTCCTTAGATGCTTCCACGTCACAGCAACAATATCATCATCCACAGTCACATCAACAGAAGGAGGCTGATGTCTTTACAATCCCAGCATCTAATAATGTCAATACTTTTCAACAACGTCCTTATGACATGGTCATTGGAGGAAGCACAACCACCAATTTAACCCAAGTCGTCAACAGTGAACAACAGGATAGGGAAATAAATGCCCTTCTCCTAGGTGTTCCACAGTCTCAACAGGGGAAAGCTAAGCAGTTGATTACATTTATTGTAGTAGGTTCAAAATTAAGTTGGAACCAAAGCGGGGAAATAAAATACAAAGACGTGACTATGTCAAAGTCTAATATTATCGACCTGTTAACATCAGCCACTAGTCCACATCGCCTCAGAAAAATTAGTCTGCCGGGAATGGGGTTGTTTATACAATTCTTGCAAGATGAAAATGTCCCTCTCTCATACTTGGGCTCTGAATTTCTGAAGCAAATGAATAGCTACCAGAAATTCGATTTTACTAATCAACAAGAAAAAGAATGTCAGGATTGGATAAGTTTTGAAACATTTGTAAATATGAAATAGGGTAAACGTTTGGTAGAATATATGCTGTAAATCATTGTAATATTCTTAGCAATTGTCAATAAACTAAACTACTTGGTTCAGACACACGTCCATATCCATAACTTTTGTTCCTCAACCTTTTAGGATGGCATGACTATACAACAACAATATTTTGTGATGGTGGTTTATCTGTTTTGAGAATGAGAAGTGTTCACGAGGTAACAACAATTGACATTTTCTAATTTATTTTTTTGTAATTGCATGAAAATCAGGCTGTCACGATACACAAGCTAGTGCGAAAGGTAAAGACATTATGGTATACAGGAAAATTTGTCATAGTACAAGCGAACTTTCAACTATGATTAAGAGATCTTAAATTAGGACAATATAATATGTTGCTTCTCCTCATTAACAGAATAAGTATATTTTACGAGCAAATGAAGATTAACATCAAATCATATTGCTGCAACATGCTATCAGCCAGCCACATTCACAAGTTTGTAACTTATGTTTAATTCTATTCGGGTTTACAATCTAGTTCACTTTCACCACATTACTTCTAGAAAAATACAAGGACATTACCACTGGACATTGTAGTTGACCGAACAACTGTTTGCTGAACAAGTCATACATCATTTTTGAATAATGAGGATAGCCAGATAAGTTATTTAGATAACAATTTCAATTCAAGTTCAATTCAAATTTTCAACTGCGCATCACAACAATTTCTAGGACAAAGTTAAAGATTAAGTTTACAAAGACGAAGATTTGCTCACTCACTCACACAATCTGATTGTAGACAATAGAAATTTTGAACGTTTCTTTCTTTCACATTATACATTTTTTTATCGAGTCACAGATTCACATGAAAAGCAAAATAATAATTGAATGTTAAGGACAAGTCTTTTGAGTAACAACTACTTTATGCGATGGACAACAATTCCATCAGCCATGACAACAGTAGAATTTGGGTTTTCTCCAGAGTTGAGCTCAACGATGGACAGGCAGAGAGCTTTCTTCTCTTGAAAGTCAGTCTTGTCTTTCATTGTTTGTTCCATTCCTTTTTGTAATTCTTGTAGTTCTTGTTCTCTGATCAAACGGGATTGCCCATGTTCACTGCTGATGTTCATCTGCTCTTTGAAATGTTCAAGGGAGACTGATTGAGTCATAAGAGACACATCTACTTCTCCAATCAGTTCATCATATTTTCGAACTACTGCATTCCTAGCCAGTCGATGTTCGACGCTGACAAGAGCTCCAGATAATTGATGTAGTTCTTCAACATCTAGAATTATCCACGCCACACTTTTTCCTCGTTTTTGCACGATGATGACTTTCTCTCGATTGCATTCCTTTAAGAAGAATGGATGGATGGATAGTGATCCAACTTTCACCACTTTTTCATCCTTGTCATTTGAGATGAGTTGAGCAAGCTGCTTCTGGTCGATGTTCGATGTGGAACGATACAGTGGAAGTAAGGGGGTGATCAATGTTTCCCAACTGGAAGGAAAATAAGCCTTGAATAAAGGCTTGAGACAGATTGGGTTATCTGGAAGCTGAATCGATTTGGGGGCCAACTTATACAAAAGTTTTGGCGTTTCAAACTTCAGAACAGACTGAACCATCTCAGTCTGCCCTAAAATTTCTTCTATCATTTTTGGAGCAGAAATTTCTTTCACAATCTGGACTTCCACATCCATTCTAGTCTTGCTGGTTGACGCCTCCTGCTTTCCACTTTTTGCAATGGGATTCAAAAGCTTGGTAGTGGGAGCTGTGGATGTCTCCACTGCCTTTGTTGCATCGTTTGGTGAAGCTTCCTTCTGCTCGTCATCATCATCATCACTTGAGAAAATCTTGCGCTTGCAGGCTGAGGAATTCTTAGAGGTTGTGTCAGAGGAAACAGATGGGGTGATTTGAGATTTGCTCTTCGCCCTTGTCTCATTGTCACTGTTTTCCTTTTCTTTCATCTTTTTGCTTAGACCAGAATTTTTGTTCATTTGTTCTGCTTTTCGTTTGTTCTTAATACGAGGAGGTTCAGGCTCATCGTCAGCCACGCAAAACGAGTCCAAACTGTAATGGTCATCTGTGTCATCGTCTATGAAAAAATAAACACATTCACTTAAACATGAACAAAAGTGGTTTCCCATCATTTACCTTTTTCTTTTGATGGCCTTTTATCTTTCTTCTTCTTTTTCTTTTTTTTCTTTTTCTTTTCCACTTCCTTAATTCTCGAATCAGCCAACTTTTGTACCTTTCTCCACTTGTCATTGCCATCAAAACGATTCAGTTCGACTTTGAGAGTTTTGGAATTGGTCACTTGGCTCTTTCCCTTGCTCTTTCCTGTGGAGGAGGATGCTCCTGACTGTTCGGTGAAGAAGTCGGAGAAGGAAAGTTGTTTCACCTTTTCTTGCCAGTTCTGAGGGTCAAAGTTGACCCACAAGTCAACGCCTTTAGTATAGCAGCCAAGAGAGACCAGTTTGTGGGGCGGATCTTTGTTGGTATAACTCATGCCAGGGAGAATGCGGGCATAGATAGGATAAAGTTGACGAAGCAGCCGCACCTTGTGTAGCAACTTGTCCTTTACGCCAAAATTTTCTTCATACTGTTCTTTCCAAAGCAGACCGGAAGGAACAAACTTTTTGCGTTGCTGTTCCTCTTTCCAAATGGGAACCTCAAGATACTCAGTTGGATCCAGAACTTTGAAGGTTGGCTAAAAAATATATATCAAAATATATAATTCTCTGTTGATAGAAACATTTCAACTCTTTACCTGTTGAGACTTGTGAATAATAATTTTCTCCCCTCGCAACTTCCTGTGAGGAACGTACTTTACGGTGGCACACTCCCAGCAGGTGCCTTTGCTTGCTGGAAATGGAGGCTCTCCTTCGGCTTGTACAGGGAGTGAATCTATAAAAATATATACTATCTTAGTAAGTAAGAAAAAATGATTTGACATAACAAACTCACCAAAGTCAAAAGAATTTTCATCCTCAAATAAAACAACAGCTTCAGTACTGGGAGATGATGGGGGGCTGGGGCTCGGAGCACCTTCTGCGTTTTTCATTATCATGTCTCCCTTTGAAGTCATACCATCTACATCTTCCTTTTCATCTTCAGATGATGAGGATGATGATGAAGAAGTTGAAGAAGATGATGATGACGACGAGTTGCTATCCATGTCGCTCTGGGATGAACCAGTTCCATCATCACTAACGTTGTCACCAACACGTTGAACTTCATTTTCGTCATTAATGGTGCGGGAGCTTGAGGCTTTATTTTTTCTTCTCCTCTTCTCTTCTTCAAAATAAGACAGTATTTAGTTTACAGTTCTATGCAAAACAAAACAAAAACAACCTACCACATTCATCTTCCTCACGGGACCTGGACTCTTTTGCCTCATAGCTGATGAATGGACAGGGGTAATTGTTCTTGTTAGGTTTCTTCCCACCTAAAAAATTAGAGTATGAAAAAATTTAACACGGACAAAACATGTTCACACGAGAAAAAATGAAAAACCATCCTTGTGAATTAATAGGATGAAATGAATGCAAGGAAAAACTTACCTTGTTTTCCCATAGTCGGGAAAAAACAAATGAATGATCCAAATAGTTAGATTGCAATTAAATTCCCAATTCAAATTGATTATACACTTTTAAAAGCTTTATTACAGGTTAATAATTTTTTAAACTTGTGATGAAACTAATGATGGATAAAATAATAGTTATTGGAAGGTTTGGATACACCTCAGCCAACGCTTCCTCACCAACTGAAGGGGAAGGCGTCCTTTAGACTTCACTCTCAGCTCTTCTCCAGTCTTCACATATTGAAGACATTGAATTGATGTTAAGTTCCACTGAATCATGGGAACTATGAAGGTTGGAACATGTGAATGAAGAGGAACGTACATGTGACTTAGATTAATGGAGTCACACTTACACAAAAATTCGGAACCCTCAGGAACAAAAGCTGACTGATTCAATTGGTCAAGAAATGTTAGGTTTCCGCTTGATGAAGAAGAATATGGTAGGTCTTCATCCCTACAAAAAAAAGCAATTGATCAAAGCGACATTTTGCCAGCAGGGTTTTTATTTTTGGTAGGGGGAACATGGGTCACCTTTCAGATTTAGTGATTGATTTGTTCAGTTGTGTAGTTTCCAGAGAAACTTTCCTGAGTGTTTCATTTCTCTCCATTCTAATTGAAAGAGGAGAAATACAAACATTCCTTAACGATGGCTATCAACATTTACTTTTGCATTCCAGGAGGATGAGAACCCCTTCGAATCTTCTCTAGGATAAGGAAAGTATTCGGAGGGGGAGAGGTGGTTATTGATGGTTCCATTGATGATGTGGTCGTGTGAGTATCAACAATCCTATGAAAAGAGAAGAATTGAGTATGTAATCGATTACAGAGAGACAAAAACATTATTAACGCATTTGGACCTCTCAATGCCGATGTTGACAATTCCATTAAATTGATCATTCTCTCTTTTTCCCCCAGCAGTAGTCATGGATTCAGATGTAGTGGTAATGTTGAGTTCTGGATTACTGGGTGCAGGAGTTTTTGAATCCAAAGCTTCTAATAGATCATGAGGGGTGGTCGAATAAGGGGAAGGAGTAGAGATTATGTTATTCATGGAAGTGGTCACGGTTGAATTGAGAATTCCTCGGTGACTGCATGCTTCAATGGTTCGGATGGTAAGAACTGCTCTCTCTGTGAATTTGAAAGATTTATGAAGGCACCGAAATTGAGTCATTCCCCTCAATTTTGTGTATAAACAGCCACGACTGATACAATCTATGCAATTTTCTTGTTTTCCACAGTTGTTGACTGCATAGGTCAAGCTTATTAAAAAGATGAAATAAAAAATTGCTCTCATCATCTTGATGCTTTCTCCTTTCTAGCTTTCTCTTTGACTTCAAGAACTAAAATGACTACAAACTTGAAACAAGAGAGCATGATATTTGCAAAACGAAAAAGCCAAAAAAAAAACATAAAACTTGTTTTTTAATATTTTATGTTACTCTCAGTTTCATGGCATTTTTATCCTTCTCAGGCTTCATTTACTTCAGGGTTTTCATGGTAAACATCAACCTATAAAATCTTCGTTGTTTATGCAGATGGTTGATCCTGTTAAAAACTTACTGGAAACATTAGACCAAGCTCAAGGAGAAGAGCTCACGCATGTAGAGATGTGAGAGTCATAGAAAAAGCAATAACAATTAAATCTTATCAAATGAGCATGCCTTAAAAAAGCTCATGCATTCAATTATATCTACATGTATTGATTTCCCTACGCACTCACGCAATGTTACACATACTTGTGCAATATTTTTTCGAGGGTTTTGATGGAGAAGAAGGAGAGAAGAAAGGAATTCGACAGAGTCATCAAATCAAGTCAAGAAGAAAACGTCTCAGTCGTCTTTTGTGTTCCAGCAGAGTTTTACCAGAGTTTTAAAAATAATTTTAATTAAACAAGTCAAAGTTTCCTGCTTTTCGGCTTTCTTAAGAAGAAAACGTCTCAGTCGTCTTTTGTGTTCCAGCAGAGTTTTACCAGAGTTTTAGAAATAATTTTAATTAAACAAGTCCAAGTTTCCTTCTTTTCGGCTTTTTTCCAAGTGTTTCTAACAATGAGTGAACCACCAAACAAGAAATCAAAGCTTGGCGATGGTAAGTTGCTTCTGCTGATGACCATCCTTTATGCTCACTAAGCAAAATTATTCCAAATAATTTTTAGGAGGCTTGGGATCCAGCAGGAATGCTGGCAACAGGAGAGGCCTGGGGCAAGCTGGACAACCGCAACAGCAAGGTGGACAACAGCAAGGTGGTCAGGGACAAGGTGGACAACAGCAAGGAGGTCGGGGGCAAGGTGGACAACAGCAAGGTGGTCAGGGACATGGTGGACAACAGCAAGGTGCTCAGGGGCAGGGTGGACAACAGCAACAAGGTTCTGCATCCTCTCCAGGAGTGTCTCCAATTTCTGGACCATCAACCAGAAGGATGTTCCCCACCCCCAAAAAAGGTAAATCAAATGATGTCATTCATCTCTTAAAAGTGTTTTATTGTCTCTTACATTTTCTTAATTATTATCTACAGATAACAGAGGAAAGGGTGGAAAGTGAAAGCGAGAATGAAACATAGCTGCTTTTTATGACAACCTGGACAAGTTTATCATGGACCTCTCATTCGTATTGAAATGGACTAATAATTATTTGGTTTATTAAAGCTTACAACCGCTGTCAAAATTTTGCTCATATTTATTACTTTTCACACAATATTTTGCCATTGTTACTCTATTCCTCTATTTTTCAGTTGGTCAATTTCTAAGAAGTCTGAACATTTTCTTACTATAAGGTTTACTTTACTAACATACCATTTTCATTACGTTTTGTCAAATCAGTGAAACAGCAACAGAACTATTCAAACTTAATCATCCTATCCTTCTATTAATTAAGGTCAAGACATTAGTAAAATCAGTCAAAATCAGTCTAATATTTGTGATTATGGAAATACTAAAACAAATAGCAGTATAATTAATTAAAAGTTTGACATATTGATAAAGTTTATTAAGCTGTGTATCATAATAATTGGAGCTAAAATAGTAAAAAAAAATGCTTGCTTTTTAAATTCTGCTCTATGCATACTTTGTTTTCAAACATGATCTCATATTTCCCCTTCTTAAGAGACAAAGACTGAATTTTCCAGCGAACTTGAATTTATATTTCGACTTTGTTTTTGTTCAGCAGCAGATCAGCCAGGAAACAACATTTTTAACACAAATAATTACTTTTGTTTGAGTTAGTTATTTGAGTCTTACGTTGAAATGAGTAAAATATATTTACTCATCGTCGTCGTCGTCGTTGTGTGTGATGCCGAGATTACATCAATTGAAGGTAAAACTTACTTTGTAAAAAAGGCAAATTCTTCTTTAAAAAGTGATTATTTATTTCCTTCATTATGTCTAGCCTGTTCAGTGGCTAAGGATTGTCAGCAATGCATTAGAATGCAATGCTATTGGGTTGGACATGATTGTGTATCAAAGCCAGTTTCGATGGTCACGGTGAGGATTGTCCCTCCGGCTGGATTCTGCCCCACTGATGGAACAACAACTTCAGAACCTGACACTACAGTTCCATCGACAACACAGGTGCCTCATCGACAATCTCATCATGGACTTGTGGCATTTGTCTCTTTGATGTTGACATCTACGTTCATTTTCTGTGAGACTTTAAATCCATAGTGATACATATTTTTCCTCATTTTAAAAATCTTTTTAATTGCAGGCATTATCGTCATGGTTGTTTGGAGAAAAAAGCTGTACTGCTTTCAAGCACATGTAAATAGAGAAGGACAGGTTCGTTTTCGCAATGTAGAAGAACAGGTTCGTTTTGACAATCCAATTTACGATGAGGATACCATGAATGCTCGACTTGAAGAGGCCATTGAGATGGAACACATTGCAACGGGTCGTGGATCTGGATATTAATACATTTTCTCATTGGGATCATGTTTATCATCACTTACTCTCTAAGACATAATCAAGGGGAATAGTTTTTTCCCCATTTCTCGACACAAAAGTTCCTATGATTATTCTAAAATAGTATTATAAAACCTGAGTGGAACCTTGAAGACTAAGAAACCTATTTCTTTATAATAATGTTGTAACTGCTGAGAAATCTATTTTTTAAATCTTGTATTATTTTATACTTTTGCAAAATAAACAGAAAACTAATTAGAAGCTTTCTGTGCAGTGGAACAATCAGTATATTCTATTCAGTGGGTCAGGACATTTTTGTTCCGTGGGACAACCATCCATCTTGGTTTTGTGATGACGACTTTTCTGTTCAGTGGGACAAGAACATTCTGTTCAGCGGGATAGGAAGATTCTGTTCAGTGGGATAGGAAGATCTTTGTTCAGTGGGATAGGAAGATCTTTGTTCAGTGGGACAACCGTTCATCTTGGTTTTTCTGTTGTTCAGTGGGACAGAACATCTTTGTTCCGTGGGACAATCGTCCATCTTGGTTTTCCTGTTCCATGGGACAACCGTTCAGCTTGGCTTTTCTGTTGACGATGGCTTTACTATACAACATAGAAGAACCCAATAACTCAGATGATGTAAACAGGTCTCTTGTAATAAATTGAAGAGCTCTAAATTCTTCATAACTTTTAAATTCTTATATTTTTTCGCATTACAAATGCAGGCATAAATCCAGACTTTTGTAGAAGTAGATTTTGTGTAATTTAAAAATTATGTATCATTCCATTGATTTTAAAATTCCATAATGTTGCATTCATGCATATATATGGCTGGAACACATTCGTCATGAATTTGGCTTTATGGAATTTTAAAATCAATGAAATTCAACGTAATTTTTACATTAAACAAAACCCAATTCTACTGTTATACCTGGAATTCTTAAAGAGTTTAGAAGTTATGAAAAATTTAGAACCCTTCGATTCATTATGGGACCTTGAGGTATCCGTTTGCTTCTACTTTGCTTTCTACATCATCGATTCACATGAAAAGGAGCTTATTCACTTAGTCTGATACTGGTTTCCCGAAAATATAAAAGTATGTCTCCCCGTATCATCGTGCCCCAAAGAAAAGAAACCGTTCACGAGCAATCCTAATTTTAACTTATCCATTGTGTAGAACATGCATTTCAAACACTACAAAGTGTCCAGTGTTACCTCGCCACTAATGCAGCTCTCCCTCCAGCTCCTGGACAAGACAACCAATTACTTTTGGTCCCACCCACTCTTTTACAGCTGCTAACATGGCGGCTGATTTTTGTTCAGCCCCAACCTCCGCCATTTAAAAACCTGGGCATTCATAAACTAGATACATCCTTACTCCAACCTTCATGGGGATTCCGGGTGCAGTGCTCGTGTTTCTAGTTCTATGGCCAGGTCCGTCTCTCCATTACGGAGTTGTTATTCATGAAACATTTGTTTTCGAGACGATTACTATTATCATCGGAGGAGATGTTGTGGCAGGCTGGAAGGCTCTGCATGCCTTATTACCGAAAAAGGGAGGGGATATATTAAAGCTCTTATCGGACGCAATAACCTTCTGAATGATGATCCGGGATGTGTGATGTTGTTCGCAGTCCTGAGTTACTTCTGGGCACCGTATTTTTATCCCCTATTGGGTCGGATGACTGAATTTTCTTCCCCATTTCAAAAACTATTAGTTCTAGCATTTCCGAATCTGAATGATTGGTTCCTGTTCTTTGCATACCCTGTTGAAGTTCTTGGCTACCTCCTTCCAAGTTTGGAAATATGCCAGGAGATTGCGATCATGATATCCTGCCCGGTTTACCTGGTGACGACGCTGCTACGGGTTCTGAGGGGGGTTCAAGACCAGGCAACTGTGCCTGGTGCAGCAGATTTAAGAGTTTGCATCTCAAATTATCTCAAAGTTAGAATAATTATTGGGGCGTACAAGGCCATCATTCAACTCTTCGCATTTCTAAGTCTAAGTCCGCTCTTTGTTAGTATGGTGGCAATTAACTTCCAATGTGTCGAACAGAATACCATGGGTCTACTCAGATAGACCCTATTTTACACCTTTACACGAATACAAGTTTACATACCATAAGGGCTAGTATTGCGCGTAAACGTGTAATCGTGTAAAGGTAGAAAATAGGGTCTGTCTGAGTAGACCCCATATATCCCCATTGATTCGACTCATCATGGTGTTGTGCTCAGTATTTCTTGCAGCCATAGCTATGGTAATGCTCAGCCTTCCTGGAAAGGTGGACGTGATCTCGTCTCAAGTGAAGGAAGTATTGACTCGTCGTAGTAACAACAGTTGGGATAGGAAGGCCTTGCTTCGAGAGGTTAGGTGCCTCCCACCGTTGCAACTGCCGGCTGGACTGTGGACGACTCTCTTTCATTTCGGTCCTCAAACTACCGCAGTTTTCATGCGAGCTGTGACTGATTGTTCAGTAATTTTCATGCTGTCATGAAATGAGATATTGGGGAAAGTATTTAGTGTTACATCGTAATCAGCTCATATCTCGAGGTCAACATAAAACTAAATATACAACTAAATGTAAGAAAACTTCAATTTGTGGTGGAAATGTAAACGACCAACCAAGTTTACAAGTCTTGTCTATCTATATAAATTGTTTTTATTTGCTTTGATGAATTTATGGCAAAACGCTTTGTATTACGATTCATGTCTATAAATAGTGGATTTCAATAGTGGATTGGTGGACAGTAAAATGTCGTTGCAAAATGTATCACCAACATTCTGACTTCACAGACATCCTGAAAAAAAAAATTTAGTAAACACAAAAGTCGGTAACTTTGCCCAACAACGATGATTATGGCGTCAGAAGAAGAAGAGTTGCTGCTCCCTTGAAGAGTTGCTGACGGTTATGATGAATAGCGGAATGAGTCACAGGCGGAATGACTTGGAAGACGACCTCCTGACCTTATGTCCTTTATGCCTGACCAAACTCCAAACCCTCGTAAATAACGTACATCTCAAAAACGTCCACGGCCCACCGTAATGAGATCCTTTCATTTGTCAAAAATGTAGAAAAGAGTTCTCGAGCCAAAGCTCCTAGAGTCGTCACTTGTCAAAAGTTCATTGTCAAAACAGACAAACTGATGAGACTTCGAAAAGGTAATGGTTTCACAAGGGAAGGTTTCGGAGTGTAGTTTCTTCCACGTTGTCAGGTTTATTTCCTACCCCACCTGCAGTAAAACATTCGTTTCCGAATTACCCGTAGTATTATTGTAGCTTCGAGGTCCACTAGTTGCAAAAGTGTGTTATGAATAAAGTCATGCCATGCAATTAAAATTCAATTTGATTTGAAATATCTCGCACTTTTACTTTTTTAAACTATGAATTATTTATCTGTATCGATTAAGTTACTATACTTTTTCCCACCAAGCCAGGCTTCATTGCTTCCGAAGGATTTTCCACATTTGGTTGAATCCATAATGGCATGGATAGAAATGTCCCACAGCCATGTACGATGCATCCAAGCAAACGTTATCAGCCATCGAGCGGAAGCTGTATGTGTCCTATAATATCGAAGAATGTAAGGAAATGAAAAATTTCATTAGTTAGTATAGTACCTCTTGGTCTTTGCCATGTTCAAAATGGATCAGTTGCGTGCGGTCGTTCCGGTTACAGGGTTTCTGAATGGTAAAAAAGCCCCCGTGTTTCGGTAAGTCTATCTTGTTTCCCACTGCAAGGCAGTGGTTGTCATCCGTAACTTGAAACATCCAAGTCGAGTGGTCCTAGTTTAAATTTTGTGAAACTCCATGAACTTGGATCAATCAATTGCAGGGTTACAGCTAGAAAATATAGATTACTTACCACCAGAACTTTCTCAAACTCGTAGGACGGGTCCGACAGGTCACACTGGTGGGCGATCCAAAGAAAATTTTTCTTTACGTAGGGAATATTCTTCTGCACGCAGTGGTTGTTCCCGCTTATTGGTTTGCGCATCTGAAGCAAAAATACTTCCGTAGCATAGTCCTAGATATGGCAAAATGCAAGGGAAATTAGACACACGGCGTAATAAAAGACTAATGTTGTTTACCCTGCATTGCTTTTGGCTTGTATATTTCCAAACATATGGGAGCTCCTCATAATTTGGTGACATGGCTGTGCTTCCCTCGTGCTTTGTTATTTCGGCAGCCTGGTCCTCCGACACATCATCTCCCACGACCACCATAAATATGCTAATGTAGTCGTTCCATGCTGCTTCTGCTTCTGCCACAACCCCCGCCATGTCCCTGATTGTGTTTGTAATTAGAACGATGGATTTCGGGATGCCATAGCTTTGTGTTTGAGGGAGTTCATGACGTGCTCGGCGGAGGGCCCGGGCAGCATTAGGAGCTCCATCTGGGAATGGGGCATCCAGGACTGCACGCTGTAGTTCGTCAATGGGCATATTATTCCTGATTTTGACAATGGTTTCAGCTTGACTCCCATACGTCACCACACCTTGGCGACAATGTCCACAGTCCGTATAGGCGGTCATCAATTCTGCTACAAACTCTTTGGCATCAGCAAAGTTACTCCTTCCCACCTCTTCGGAACCATCAATGAGGTATATGATATGGTTTGGCTTGTTGCAAAACACAATTGGGGGTGGAGGTGGAGGTGGTGGAGGTGGTGGAGGAGGTGGTGGAGGAGGTGGTGGTGGATATGGGGGCGGTGGCGGAGGTGGGCGCTTGCATATCCGTTCACTAATGGGTAAGATAGCAGCCGGCAATTCGGTGGCATCCCTAGCCATGTACACATTGTTGCGTCCAGCCCCGGCAGCTATGTCTTCAAGTTGCGAGCGGGAAAGAAATTTGCCCACGCCCAACGCAAAGGTATTCACCCAAAATGAACGGGCGATATCCGACTGGTCAACAGCCTCGGGAAAGTCGATCAGGGAGTGTGTGAGAAGCACAATTGTTGCAGTAGTCCGCTCCCTCTGGTGTTTCAGAATTGTATCTAAAGCGAGGTGAAGTGCAGGTGTGGCCCTAGCCTCCCCTCCTGTAAAGTGGGCACCTACCGCCTTCTCCTGCATGTCGACAACGGATAGTGGAAGGCCGAGGTTTACTACTTCGTCCACGTAGTCTCCGTACTTAATTATGCCGACACGACCCAGCTGATTTCCAGCGAAAGCTGGAATGAGTTTGGACACAAACTCCATAGTCAGCGCAAACTGTGTCATTCCAAATACAGAAGAAGCGTCTACGACGAACACAATGTCGTTCGGATGGTGGCGAATCGGTGGGGCATAATTTCCACATCATCAATCTCACAATTTTCTCCAATCCTTCAGAATCTTCGACGTCGAAAACTCGTTCTTCGGAGTCAGTGACTTGTAGTAATTCGGAGGGATCACCGTCGTGAAATTTTGCTGCCAATATTTCTATTCCAGATTGATGTGCAAGACGAGCTTCCGCAATGGTTTTATCCGGATAATCCGATTGGCCGTCTGTCAGAAGCATCAACAGCTTTGGTACCCCGCTGCGACCGTTTTGTTCTAGTATTTCACGTGCCATGAATATTGCCTTTTCCGTGAACGAGTACTCATCTTCGAATTTTAGTGAGGTGTTTAACATCATGTCTTTGCGGTATGGGGAAATGGGGTCAGTAGGGCCAAATATCAAGGTTGGTTCACTTGAGTATTGAATCAATCCTTGGCGACCTTCCGTGTTCAGAAGAAATTTCCGAAGGAGCAATCGAACCAGCAGTTTTGCTCTTGCGAAACCGGATTCCTCCATGCTGCCCGAGGAATCAACAGTAAACATGATGTCGAATGGAGTACCGCACTCGTCGACAGGGGGAGGGATTGGTGGATGGCAAATTTCGTCGCGTATTTGCAAGGCCACCTGATCATGCATAAAATATACCCGTCTTGGGTCGTCAGTCAACCATTCTAACTGAGTAATGTTTGGTTCTTCGCCGAGGGCAATGACAAATATGTTGATGAAGTTATCCAACGCGGCTTCCGCTCCCCTTATGGGATCTCCAAAATAGTGCTTGTCCACAAAATCCCCATCGGAAAGAATCACAAGGTTCATTGACGCGCGCTTCCTTGTTAGAGTGGTGAGGTCACTTGTTGCCAATTGAATCCCACTTTCCAAGAAAGTGTAACCATCGATGTGCTCAATCTCGTTTTGTAGCTTAGCAACGATTTGGGGTATCGGTGGCTGCTCCTCAAGCTTAAGTACGGTTTGAGGGACGTCGTCGGCGTTGTATACCGCTTGTCGACTGCTGGTGTGTTGGGCAAGGTAGCTTACCAAGTTAATGACGAGGTCTTTTGATTCCTTGAAGGATTCCCTCGAGATACTTCCCGACGAATCGAGAAGGATAGCCACATCACTTGCTGTCGAACATTCGGGCTCATCTCCATCTGTTTGTGTGTCAAGAGATGCTACAACAATACTAATAAACAAGTAGCTAGATGATTTTCGGGGGTGTGCAAATATAATCAGCTGTCGGTATATATTTATAAATTGCAATCGAACTAATGCGGTCATAATTCGTGTCCTAAAATATGATTTTATGCGTATGCGTTATGCGTATTTTAAATATGCTAAATTCCAAACATTGAACCGTTTTGGTTTCCATATGTTATCTACAAAAAAGCATGTCTTACGTACCGTAGTCGTATCCGAGTTGAGCAAATGCCGAGTGCTGGGATCCAAGGAAGATGATGAGGACGTAGGAGCCCAAGATGGTTACCCACGTCGTCCGCATCCTTAGAAGACTCCTAAACCATTTGGAAAATTAAATAAGGGCTATGCCTGCTGGAGGAATACCAATTGTACTAATGTGTATCCCTAAATGCTTAAATAAGTAAGACCTTCAATGACGTCATGTGCTGACGTATTTTATTACAATATTGACGTTCTGCAATGTCACTCTATTTGTAAATTCTTGTGCTTAAAATTTCACCTTACCAACGAGCCGGAAAATGCTGACCAAAGAGCACTGTCTGTTCAAAAGGATGAGATGAGGATGGTTATGATCTCTACCCCGGATGAGTCGGTAAAGTTGCAGAGGGTGCGGTTTTTATTACGGATATCGCCGTTAATACGTAGAATAAAAAATCTCCATTTAAAGCAAAGAGACTGTGAGGTGGCATAGAAGAATTTTTGTTCTAAATGACAACAATAAACCATTTAATTTTAAGCACTTTTTGTCTGTATTCACGTTAATGTGGCTACGTCATGAACGTTTGATGATAACGCTATGTTATTTAAGCGGTACAAAAATGTACCTTAACATTCCAAACAACAAAATTGAGAACAACTTTACACATGATTATTTTTCCTTTAATTTATAGTATTTCCGCCCTCAGACCGGGTTGCGAACATGAAGACTATGTTTCCGCCATGCCTATATCAATTTCTCTCTCAGGGTCCTAAGATCACAAAATGGAAGGTAAACATGACCCTGCGAAGACGAGCCTTAGCCGACGTCAAAATATGACCCGAAGCAATACCTGTACGTCGTCACAAATTCATGTCAAATGAACACAAAATCGGGCTGTATCGCTTTCTTTCTCTACTATTTTTTGCCGTATGAAATTCTAATATTGTTCAGGTGAAAAGCTGGTCGCAGCTTTATATACTATTTTAATAAAATTTGTGCAACAAGCTTCAAAGTAACTTTATTCAATTTCATCAAATGTGTTCAAGACAAGGATTTTTAATTATCAATGTTAGTAGTAATTTGGGCGGGTCCCTCCGCAGAGGAACTCTTTGTTGTCTCGGCACCATTCCCACTTACGGTTCTCCAGGATCTCTTTCTCGCAGAACAGGCACCAATTACACTGACAGAAATTGGGGCGGACAGTCGCGTCACAGCGAGATATGTGCGGTTGAGCGTCATAGATGCACATGTCATGGACTTGAAGGCCTTTAATTTCGCAGAGGTACAAGGGGGCGTAGCATTTCTCAGGGTTCTCTCTGTAAAAGCCACGCCTGTCGTCCTCAGGGCACGTTCCATCTGGTTCGTGCCTCGGCGGTTTGACCCAGAAGTCAAGGAATGGAGGGGGAAATGGGCCACTGGTGCAGTTGCCACCGTCGTCGGTGACAAAGTGCAAGGTGCGGCCATGGGTACGACGGTAGATGCGGTCGAGCTGGTCGGAGAACGATTGCGCGTCATTCTCCACGTCATGCCCTGCGATAACAGAAGTTAAATAGATTACTATTCAATATAAGACACCGTGTCTACCAGAAAATCGCCCCCTTCTACGGGCCTCACATCCGTCGGGGAGGAGGAGGTAGAGCGTCATCACTGCAAGGAATTTCATCGGAACCATTGTTAAAGGACGGAAAAGTAGTTGCGCTTGACAAGTAGCGGTTGGCAGAATGCCTTTGAATTTATTACATAGAAGGCATTTACTTTATATAACAATCGACGCATAAATCTCGAAGGTTAATCATGAAAGTACAATTTTTTTCACTGCTGACGTGGCTTTGCGATTCTAATTAGTCTTTGAAAAGTAATTGCTAATTAGTGCTATTACAACTAAAGTTCTAATGCAGTATCAATCTAAGGTTCTAATGGCAATGGTGTGTTCTTTTTTGGCGATGGTCATTATCTGAGAAGAATAATCGTTGAATTAATGTTACAGCATTCGACTTTTCTCCTTCAAATGAACATTGTGAGATAACAGAGGGTAAAAGATGCGACAAAATCTAAGACATAAAGGTTGTCGCTAAAATTAGTGTTAGAACCCCAATTCGATTTGCTTCACCAAAGACTTGTTTTTCACTTAAAAAGCGTTTATTGTTTAAATTGAGTCACCAAAAAAGCCATTGACGCATTACTACCTCCGTCCCATGGCCTCGGTGGCGACTAATTGGATTGGGACGCAGTGGGCGGAGTCAAAAAGATCTCCTCTCTGCTGAAACCCTCGAATGGTCCTTGGATTCCTGCTGGACCACAAGGCGTTCACGATGGGGCAATACAAGCCGTACCTCCAATTCGTTATATACACCGCCCTTACCCATCACTATCCCCTCTACCACTCAAAGCCGTTCCACTGCTTCATCTGTCAATTAGGATTTGCAAGTAGTAAGTGTCTTCGTAACCACGACGTAGATACGAACGAAAGAAGGGCAATCATTCAACGAAGCTACGAACGGATTCTGGACAATCGTTCAACGTAGCTGCGAACGGAAGATCGGCAATGGTTCAACGTTGCTGCGAACGGAAGATGGGCAATCGTTCAACAAAGAAACGACGAGATCATGGGCAATCGTTCAACGTATATACGAACGGACGGTGGACAGTCGTTCAACGTAGCTACCAACGGATGATGGACAATGGTTCAACGTAGCTACAAACGGATGATGGAAAATCGTTCAACGTAGCTGCGAACGAATGGTAGACAACCGTTCAACGTAGCCGCGAACGGAAGAGGGGCAATCGTTCAAGATAGCCGCGAACAGAAGATGGGCAATCGTTCAACGTATATACGAACGGTTGATGGACAATCGTTCAACGTCGCCGCGAGATGAAGATGGGCAATCGTTCAACGTAGGTGCGAACGGAAGATCGGCAATGGTTCAACGTTGCTGCGAACGGAAGATGGGCAATCGTTCAACAAAGAAACGACGAGATCATGGGCAATCGTTCAACGTATATACGAACGGACGGTGGACAGTCGTTCAACGTAGCTACCAACGGATGATGGACAATGGTTCAACGTAGCTACAAACGGATGATGGACAATCGTTCAACGTAGCTGCGAACGCATGGTAGACAACCGTTCAACGTAGCCGCGAACGGAAGAGGGACAATCGTTCAAGATAGCCGCGAACAGAAGATGGGTAATCGTTCAACGTATATACGAACGGTTAATGGACAATCGTTCACCGTAGGTGCGAACGGAATATGGGCAATCGTTCAACGTAGGAACGAAGAGTTGATGGGCAATCCTTCAACATATATACGAACGGTTGATGGACAATCGTTCAGCGTAGCAACAAACGGATGACCAACAATGTTTATCGTCAGTGACATCAGCGTCTGTGACATTTGCGGAAGAACTTTTGCATACTCCGAACGTGCGCATCAAAACACCTCGCGGGTATATACCCGAATATGAAAAGCCATTCCTTTGCCGCGTTTGTCCTGCCTGTTTTGCTGTTAAAAGCCGACCTTAATAAACATTACAAACTTCATTATCGCAAGTAAATGGGTTCCGTTGTAAGCAAAAACAGCTCTAGTTATTCTAGCTTTGATGTGCATTAGTTGCGAAGTGTGTTAAGAACAGAGCCATGACTATCTGAGGTTGTAGAATTGTAAGTTCCTGGATTTTTGAATATTATAGACAAAACAGTTACCTCACATTCACCATCCATTTACCCTAACAGCAATGTTGCTTCAAATCCAGCCGTTCTCCTAGGCAGAAGAGGACAAGAAAAGCCCCAGAAAGTCAGAAGGATTACCTGGATAGGGAGGACCAACGCCGTCCAATAAAAGGAAGGCTGCCGTGACAACCAGAATAGCCGATGTAGCTTTCATATTCGAGATCCTTCCGTTTGGAATATAGGGGGTACAGAATAAAATTGGTGTCTTCAAATGCTGAATATACTTTCCTTTTGGCATATGCTGAATGAAACGTGATAAAATGCCTCTCACATGACTGAGTCTGCTGATTGCATCTGACATGATTGAATTGATAATTTCAACCTAGCTCTTGATTAATAATGTGTATTCAACTGATAATACGTTCTGTACAACATTTTCCATTCTATTTTCCTCCTTATTAAATGTCCCTGGTTGCGTTGAAGGGCAGTCCGTTATCTAATTTATTTTCAGTTTCCTATTGTGATAGGACAGCTATTAAACAATGATTTTTTGCGTGCAATTTTTTCAAATGATTGGTATCAACTAATCAACCAAACGGCCTACATGGTGCTTCTGTGGGCAAGTTGCACCTTCAGCTTCCTTCCCCAAAAGATCTTCCCATCCATGCAAATGACGGCTGTCTAACAAGGAAAAAACAAGTCTAAAACAGTACTATTCTCATATTCAGAACCGTAGCTTTACCTGGGCATCCGATCTCTCCCAAAATCTCACAAAGGCATATCCCCGTCCTTGCCTCCTCCTCGTGTCCCATGGGATATGGACGTGGCACACGTTACCAAATCTTCGAAACTCCCGTTGCAGTTCCCTTCGTGTCATCCTGAAAGGAATCCCATTCACCTTTACGGAGACCAGTTTGGGTTATACGGGGAAAAAAATCATATTGTAGATTTCAACATGCAAGAAAGGAATTCTACTACCACGCCTTTCGCAAGATGCGCTAATTTTTAGGGGGGTTCTGCCCGCACTCATCTGCGATGTAATTCAATTATCATTTGGTACAAGCACCGGTTCAGGAGGAAGAAACGGACTGCTATTCTCCTCGCAATTAGGGACACTTTTGTCGCGTGAATTGATGTGCATTGGAACATTATTGTCGCTATTCGGAACAAATTGTCGCCCATTTCCCTCGTATTGGTACAAGTTGGTACATGCATGGGGTTGGAATGGTACAATCGTAGCTCCAACATTATCAGTTGGTGCATACATTGGAACAACTATGGCGTAGGAACCATTGAAAGGTACAGGTAACCGATCCTTTGGTACAGGGGTCAGATCAGCACTGGGTCAGCACAGATTGACAACGGTCAAGCCGTGTTGGAACATGTAAATTGGTACGTTGACTATTCGGTCGGTCGGCGGTGCTGTGATAGTGTCAGCAACGCGACCGACGGCGCTAAACATTTCCAAGGCGTCCTACGCACAGTCATTTATGAATTGAATCTTAAAATGTTTAAGACACCTTTGCTGCACCTTCAAAGACCAGTTTGACGCCTCCAGATACAAGCTAGCTTCATCCTCGGAGACGACACATTTTGACCTAAAAAGTTGAATGAGGGCCAGTCTTTGGGAACTGATTCGGGTCACGGTAGCAGGATTCTTAGATATAGGAGTCCTTGGAGACTTTTTTGTGGGAATGTCCAACGGTTCAGATGGGATTGGCTTTACGGGTTTGGACAGGACCAGACTTCTATCTTCAGCCGGTGCTGTCCTGTAGAAGGTGGAAATAAACGTACCCCCGAAGGTGGAAATAAACGTACCTCCAAACATAGCTTCGCCCTTTTCCCGTACTCAATCCACCTTTCATTTGAAGAGAACTCACTTGTTAATTATGATTACCGTAGTTTCTTTCCAAATTTAAAAACGTCACCTTTCTGTCGCAAAATTCACCGCCTCAGCGATGTTCCATCCGTGGTTGAAGCCAAAGTGTTTTGCGGCGGGGAACGTTATCACAAATTCCTCTGCCCTTTGGGTTATTTTGTGAAATGGGATTCCAGCGCTTTGGAGCAGGGCTGGGGAAAACATGATCGTTTTATGGGCCAAGTTAGCCGGGCAGTCCTGGAACTCTTTGGGGGAAATGCTTCATTGCCAGTTGTTCCAGCTGTTTGTAGTACGAGGAACAACATACCTGAACATGGGTTAAATGACCAATCACTCATCCATGACGGTAGTTAAAAAAGTTTAGTTTCTTTGCAAATTGCGATGCCCTTGGTTCCTTGGTTTGTAAGTGGGTGGAAGTGTAACCTTGACGATTTGTTGTTGCACAACAACTTTAATCACTCAGCGTAGTTAAGTAATGCTGCACCATTAAAAATCCAGTTACCTCTGGCGTTTAAGGACGGCACGTTATCCGCCATAGCAAGTAATCCCTTAGGCTAAGGAACAGTTGGCATGGAGAATGGTTCACGTCATTGTCCACCGTCATGCTAGGTAAATTCTGCCTGTTAGCCACTTAGAATTTGGCACCTTTCCGAGTTGATAACGTCG
>JAQGCL010000024.1:0-36245 GCA_034699605.1 Isotomiella paraminor | reverse complement strand
AGTGGAATTTGCCTCACGTCGTTGTGAATCAATCGAAAGTTCGCCAGGCGTTGGATAAGTGAGAATATTTGACTCTCCCCACCAGAGAAATATAGCTCTATGTTAAAGTACATTTGTATTTCATAAAACCATAGCACCAAATCACCGGTTCCGTCGGTGAACGCGTCATCCCTATCCCAACTTTTAGAGTAATAAAAATAACTGCCAGAATAAGGAACGCGGGGTTCTTCGTAGACGGCGTAACACTCCTTCTGACGTCCTTTAACGTGGTTCAGCAAATGCCTTCGCTCCTTCCAACTTTTCGCTTCATGTGAAGGCGGCCGTTCTCTCCATTTCTTCACTAAAGCATCATATGAAACATTTCTTATTATCGTGTCCTCGGCACAACCTACGTTCAGGAAACTTCGGTACTGGGTTGGCGGTGTCGGGGAATTTAGGAAGTTAATGATGGTTCCAATATAACCGGCGCTCATGATCGTTGAGGACGCCAACCACGCCGTGATGGCCATTCTGAACCACGCCCGTTCCCAAATGATCTTTGGCATCGGGTACGGTTCTTCAATGAGGCTGCCGAGTAAGGCTGACAAGAGTTCCGAAGTATCAACTTTTACAGCATCATTTTGTTTAGTCGAACCAGACCAGTTCTCCGAAATCTTGATGAATGCTGCGAAACCAAAAATCCCGATCACAAGTGATATCCACAGATCGGATTGAAAAGGCGCAGTGTACATACCGTAGTCGGGGTTGTTTTCTGTAGCATAGCAGCTGAAGTACCTGTAGCCACTCGTTCCCAAAGCAAGTAGTTGGGATCCCGCGTAGCTCAGCTGAACATGTGGTAGGTCATGGAAATCTACCTTAGGAGTACTGTCACTATATCGTCCTTCAATCTCCAAAGTAACGTTCTTGCGGGTGAGGAATAGACTTTGAACCGTTTTGTAGAGTGCCCATGGAAGGTGGTCAGATGTCCTCGAAATTGTCCACAATTTGTCCCCATTCCTCAATTGCTGCATGTGGTGGGCCATGTCAAATTTATTTGCATACCGAAATTGAAGGACGGCCATATTTCGGCGGTTGGTGGTCGCCGCCCTTTCTGACTCAATTAACATTGACACAGTGAAGGACTCGTTTCTGGGAAGGAGTAAAACAGAGAACTGAGGGCGAGATGGTTGCAATTGATCACTCAATCTATTCTGACCAACAAGACCACCACTCCAATTTCCATCGAGAGGATCCCAAATGCCATGGGCTATCATTCTTACGCAAGGAATGACGACAGCGAATGTGTGGTGGACTCGGTGTGACAATTTGTAGACCGGTTTCTGTGAGTACCCATGCATGGTAAGCCTTTGACCTCGAAAGTAACTCCCAGCAATAGACAAAAGAACGCTGGTTATCCTTCTAGACGTTTCCTCTGCGCAGTAAGGCATGCGACAGGGCTCGAAGCAAGAGACCACAAGAACAACTTCGCATTTGCAGTTGTGGTCAGGAATAGCAGGCATGCCCAAATGAGCGTCTTCTGAGTACCTTGGGTCTTGCTTCTTACACCAGGACAGGGGCTCGAGATACGATGTTGGAGAATGGCAGAACGCTCTGAGCACCACTGGCATGTTTGGGGTTTGCAAAGACGCGGAATTCAAATGTCCGACGTAAGCAATACTTTGACAACAGGCCACCTGGTCGTGGTTAAAGTGCCCAAGTATGGGATGCAGAAGTGGCATGTTTGCTGTTCCCATGGCTGGGAACTTCCTAGGAACATGCACAGCACTGATGCCAGTGCATAACAAAACCATCCCTGCTAAACCCATCTGAAATGGAGACATAACAACCCTCTTTCCTCAACTCAACTAAGAACTGTGCGATGGACCCAATAAGGGACTGAATGAAACCAAATAGACACTCGATAGAAATCGATCTCAATTGAGTTCTTGGAACAAAATTAGCAATTTATTTACCCGACCCAATTATTTTCTCAGAAACTATTCCACTACTGGCGTAAAGGAATATTTGATGAGTATTACAAGAAGCCATTGATGAATACTGGGTGTTGGGCAATTGGGACTGATTTGGATTGACTATTTTTGGTTTTATCGATCCGCGTGTTTAACCCAAACATGTGCGGTCTTCCAGACATTACAATCTAATGCATCATGGTATTTATTTAAGTTGTTGCGGAAGCCGTATACAACTACATCCAAGTAAACTACCGCCGTTGCTTAAATATGGGTATGAACTCTTGTCGTTTCAACGTCATACGACAAATTGACGTTCGCTAACTATTCATTTCGATAATAATTACTTAATTTGAAACCCTTGCATTTAAGTACTATACAAAACAAAAAAGTGCGCCGAAACTGCACAGACTTAAAACGACAAATAGAGCTAACCCAGGAGGAGCTGAATAAATCGGTCCACCATGAACTGAGCAATATTTAGGGCGGTTAATCTGTCGAAAAAGTTTCGTCCACCGAAGCTGACTCGCAAGGGGGCACATGACGCCAAGAACCGCTGTTTCCATTTATTTTCTGCAAACCCAGGGGTCCGCCGAGTTCCTTGCTGAAACTCTTGAGAATGTGTGAAAGGTTTGGACAACAGGTGGAGGAGGATAATAACGCATCCAAACGAGTCTGCCGCTAGAGTCAGAAGTATGACGATCACTGGAAGCGGCATGACGGCGTGATACTGAACCACGGAATACAAGGGCAAAGTCCCCGACGTTATAAAAACGGTTAGCATTAGTTGGAGATGGGGGAATTCCCATAACACGTTTAGTCGGTTGAAATAGAGTTGCAAAGAACGATAGTAGCGGTGGACTGCTTTGTCTTCAAATGCAGGAAGGGATGTTAGAACCAGTTCGGCTACTTCTGTCGGGTAGCCTATCCCTTGGACGAGCCACATGTTCAGGCCCCCCATCATGTCGGCACAAATGTACACCTCCCACAAGGAGGCAAGGAACACCCGGGCCGGGTAGCCCGCACCCGGGTCAAGCCACTCTTTCATGCAGGTAGGTATGAGGTGAGCTCCGCTCAGCCCGGGGAAACATGGAATGGCGTAGCTCAGCACAAAGATAATGCATGTATTGCTCCATCCTGAGGACACCATGAGGAGGAACATGAGGATGATTACCCTCTTCACGTGACCCCGGGCCCCTGTACAACAGCAGACAAAAATAATAAAAAATTCGGACATTTTGTTCCCGGTTCACAATCTTACCGTTCCTATCTCGAACACATCGCAATTCCAACTCGTATCCCCACTTGACCAGCTCCTCAACATCGTTCTGACGGCTCCCAATGATCCAGGTGAGGAAAGGGACAAGTGTCTTGATGAATAGGAAGTATGTCATGATGCTTCGCCACATCTCGATGTCCCCTTCCGCGCTGTTCGCATGTCCCCAGAACCACTTTAGAAACAGGAACCCTTGAACGAGAGCCCCGACTAGGGCAACCAAGGACAGCAACTTGGGCCACAGGCATTCCCCTTTCACCACTTTCATTTCTTTGTACCGAAAGGGGTAGATCCCCAGGACCACGATCCTTTCCATCATGTGGTTCACGGTGGGAGCGTAGAGTGCCTGTCCCCTTTTCTTCTTGGACCAGCATAGTTGCAGGTCCGAAAAAAGATCAAGCAGAAACTGCGGTGATCCTCTATACATTGGAGAATTGTGGGAAATGGCAGCGTCAGCAGTGGCAGCGACAGAGGACACAAGCTTGCCTCTGGTTTAAAAAGTAAATGAATTCATAGGATATGCAATATAAATGTTGGCACTGCTGTTGGTTCGTAAATTATAAATGGAAAACGAGGTCGTCAAAAACAAACGCGCTAGGAAATGGTGAAGTTGGGAAGTGGAATGGGTGTCATAACTATGCATATTAATCATGTGCCATCCTGAGATAGAGCAATATGGGGTACTAATGTACACAACGTGAAGTGGCAAAGCGTTACGACGGTTGTAGATGATATGTTTTCACGTAATGCAGAGCAGATAATATGGAATTTGTTTATATTTCAATACAAAACACTAGGTTCCTCGGCTTTCAGTCTAAATCATGAATTACTGCCAGTTTTCGGCGTCCTGTACATTCCAACGTTGTCATTTGAATTTGAGCTAAAGACACTGGATATATTGTCCTTTTGGGTCACCTTGCAACCATTGTTTGTATTTGAATACAGCACGCCTACCTTTAAACCCGGAGGATCGGCTTCGCGTCCCACACGTAAAATTGTTTTGCCATCATAGCTCACAACGGAACCTCTTTCCATTTTCTAAACGAACTTACAATAGAGCCATTCGCATGTGCTTAGACTAACTCACATAACTGACATAATCCATGGCTATAAACTATTTTTTAAATATAAAGATGAAATCGTGAATCTAATTGTAGAATCAGTTTAATATTTCTTACTTAAAACAACGGGAACATATAGATTGATAACAATAAATAATCTGACATAAACTAATCAAGCCCACTTTTCTGTTCAGCTGATTTACCACACAGTGAACCCCTGCTTATATTGTATTTACAAATACGTTCTCCTCGATTGATATCGATTACTCGTTCTATTTTTCCACGTGGACAATTCCCAAGTTGTAAAACACGCTTCCAGGTCTTCCGAAAGAAAAGGACGAACTTGCGCCGTTCACTTTAATTAGCGTGTTGACACTTTTGACGGAGGGATACTCCCAGAGGCGGAAGGAATCTAGCACTCGGCGTTGCATCTCTTTTTGCGTTCCGTTCTCAATGAGAAGGAGCTGGGACACCGTACGGACGTTGTTTTTAACGGACACGATGTCCCCGCTATAGTACCGTCGGAGGAACCCTAGGGATTCCAGCTCCAGCAAAGCCTTCATTACTGATGGGGTCTGGAAAGGTGAGTACGCTCGCTTGATCATAGTTTCCGCTAAATTGACTTCCACCCCGAAAGGGTCGAGAAAGGAGAGAAAGTATGCTACCTTCGCCACAAATGGTTTAACCTTTTGCAATGCAAGGCAAATTAATGCGGCCGATACCTGTTCGGATTCCCTCCATTTGGGAGTGGCAAACAAGGGTGCCTGGTCCTGTCTAAATCCGGTGATAAATGCTCCCCCGATGATATCCAGGTCCTCCACGTTTTGATAGTAATGGTCCAAATAGAAGGTAACAGATTGTGGGGTTATGGGGCTGAAGAACTTGTCGAGTAACCTGGAGGCTAACGCCAGATTTCCAGGAAAACGGCCCAACGTATCGTATTGCAATGCCGTATTTGGTACGTCGTCAGCAACCTCTTGGGCTTCCACGTACCCTTGCAGTGTGATTTCCTCGACGTTGATCTTCTCATCGGTACACCAAGCATAGTAGTCACGGGCACAGCGTCGACACTTGTCGAAACATAAAGCTAGATCGGTTAGAAGGATTAGGAAGGGGCAACATTCCTTCTCTTTTAAACATTCGACTTGATAGGAATAATTGCAAATATCTTCCACGTTATCGATGACGAGGATGGTTTGGCGATTGGGGGAAAGCTGGTGAAGCTCTTGAACGATGGGGACGAGCAATGTGTCTTGGCGGAATGCGTTGTGATGTCCTTGCTGCTTTAAGGGGATATCCAGTTCTGTCGCAATTGTAAAAAGCTGTTGATCCATCCTGCAACGATCTCCGTCTAGCCATAAAACGTTGGCAGTTACACCGGCTGCTTCCGTCGTCCGCTCCAAGAACCCAGACTTCCTACACCAGCCGCCAACAACGCCATCAATGAAAGCTATGGTCAACTTTGGTTCGACGTTATTATGATTGTCTAGAAGCTTGAGCAGACCCTCCCTTTTTCCACCGTGGGTTATTGGTTCCTTTAGATACGTAGACGTGACGATTTCTTCGTCAGGGCCAAACTTGAAAGCGCTCCTGGTTCTCATCGTCAAGTATATGGACAGGGCATCAGGCCTGTCGTCATCTGAAGGAGCGAGCATGGTTTTCAAAAGTGTCATCAAGACTTTATCATCAGGAATGTCTGGGACCAGGTTATAATCAGTGTTCCCACTTCCTCGCTTAGGGGCATACTTTCCGGGGAAAATGGTTTCCAGGATGACCATTCCTAGTGAGTAAACATCCGACTTCTCATTGAAAGTCTGGCCTTTGAGCAGCTCTGGACTGTGGTATCCATGCATCCCTCCATGGGAAGGGTCTTCATGCACGTCCAAGTCAAGGTTTAAGGAATGAAGGCCTCTATCAATGGACAGGCCAAAGTCTCCAATTTTCCAAACGGTCTCGGCTGACCAGGTGAACTGTTTGGTGGAGAAGATGTTATTGGGCTTGAAATCCCTATGCACTATCCCCTGCGCGTGTATGGCGGACAGACCCTTGGAAATGTGCCTGAGGAGCCGAGGAACCTCCCTCCTTCGGACCTCAGTTTCCTCAATGTGGTCCTTTATATAGTCTGCAAGGGACTTCCCGCTACAAAATTCCATCACGATGAAAAGATTGCTTTGTGTCTAGGACAGGCTCGTGGTGGAGGATGGGATGGAGATTGGTTCGGACGGGTCGAGGCAGGAGGGTGGGCTCAGTTGATTTGGAAGACAGAATGCAGTTCCTGTTTGCTCAACTCCAAATGAATAAATGGGCATTGGGAGTCCATCCGGAGCGCCATCCTCCGGTGGGTCGTTATCCTCGTACAAAAATGCGTGGTATCTAAAAAGGGAACATTGTTACCTGCGCGAGAGCAAGCAAATTGGTACTGACATGTATTGTAGGGCTTCCCTAGTAAGTAACCATGGCACACTTGGTTTATGTGACTGGGTTCTTTAAGGGACGGAGGGGCAGAAAGTGTTAATGCCCGAGATAAATTTCCATATACCACGGCCATGCAAAAAAAGTGGTTTTGGTCAATACTTCGTAATGTCGATTTGGAGGTTTTCGGCAATACATGGCAATGTTAATTAACCAAATTTTGATTTTCACAAATTCTGAATTGTTTTAAGAATTCATTAACCCTGGACAATGATATGTGCCATAAGGGATTTTTCAAGTTTTCCTTTTCCTCAGTCCTTTAAAGCACCCATAAACCAAGGGTTACATACTAGTTGTTGTTGTTGTACCTTTATCTCAGACTACATAATTTAGATCAGATCTGCTTTCAATCACTGTCTGCTAAACTACACAATTCCATTCCATTAACCCCACAAGACACAACTATTACGTGGGGTGTAGAACATGTCAAGTACCATTGCGTAGCACATCTTATACTCACAATGGATTATTTCGAGGTGATTCTGAAATTTCCTACCCAAACTTTCTGGAGTGGTTGGCCCTTGGGAGGGATGAAGGGTCACATATATATTTCTTTCCTTTGTCGCTTTAAGGGACGGGACGAAGAAAAATGTTAGTGACCGAGGTGAATTTCCCTATACATGCGTAATGGAGAAAAAATGTGAATTCTCGCAGTACATCGTAATGGAGATTTTGGGGTTTCTGGCAATACCCGGCAATGTTGATTTTATGACTTTTTGAGAATTAGAGTTTTTTTCATTCTTTTAAGAATTTGCAACCCCTCACAATGTTATGTGCCACAGGGGATTCTTTAATTTTTTTCTACAGCCGGCCCTTAAAATGACCAAATTGGAAACAAATATATACATGACTCTTCATCCCTCATAAGGGCCAACCACTCCAGAAAGTTTGGTTCGGGAATTCCAGAATACTTCCGAAATGTTCCCTTGTCAGTGCAACAATTACAAACGTTATGCTAGCCTCTCCTACCAAACATGTATGTAGCATACCTGACAACAAAATTGCTCTGAATGGTGCGATGGGTTTGAAATTCACGTTCAATCTTAGCCAAGGCCTGGTCGTAGAACACATCTACATTCCCATCTTTGGAGAACGTTCGGATGGTTGAGTCCACGCTTATTTGTTTGACAGCATAGAGTTGGTGGTCTCCCGAATGTTGAACTTTCCACACCCACTAGTTGCTTGGGTGAGAGGTCCTTCTTTCTCCACACAGCACCGAACGACATTTTTTACGTCTGAATGGTGAAATTGACGCTCTGAAGAGGTTAAATGTGATTGATAGTGGATGGATAGAACCGAACAACAACGAATGGTGTAGTTATTTGAATACAAACCCTGTGTTCGTTTGTAATTCTGGATGCATGGGCAGTGAAAAGGAGCAGGAGTTTGAGTTGGTACAATGTACATCGTATTGTCAATATGTATGAGGGAACATTCGTTCAGCTAATGTTAGGTGTCTGATGCTGTGCGATCAAGCACATATAGAAATATCGGCTGTACCCTTTACGGCTTCTAGTTTACATTTTACATGGTCGGCCTACCGGCATTTGACATTCATCTGTAACTCTGTATGTAAGATCGACATACGACTATATATGGTATAAGACTTGTGTGTGAGAGAGGTCGAGAGTACTCATACTCACTCGCTGTCCCTCTCTCCACTAATCTGCAGAGGAGGAAGGGGAATGCGTTCGGCATATGTACCGTATACATTCGGTACAGCGTGTAGTGTGAGTGTGGTTGAGGGATAAACATTAGTATCTATGTAGTCCACACATTAAAAAGTCCAAAAAACATATGATATCCATCCATCCCAGATTGAGATCATAGCTTTTTAAACATAATTGAAAAACTTAATTTGTCTAGTCCACCGACTAAATACCACTATCTTTCTCTCTTTAATACACACATCGTTATTATGGACCAGTCGACTTCTTCTTCATCCACCCTGCAGCTACGTCAACTGTTGTCCCTGAGCACCCCAGTGGTGTTGTTGAAAAGGATGTGGTGTCCGTTCATCAAAAAAGAAGAAGGAGCCTCCTCAATCCGTAGTGTCAAACTTAAGTGTCCTGATGAAGTAGGAGGACATAAGGGAAAACACTGCTCCCTCTGCACCCACCGTTATGGAGTTGCTCAATTATCAATATTCAGCAGCCAAGATACCTGTCGAAATGCACACGTGAAAAATCTCCTTCAGCTGGAAACAGCGTTTGAGGATTATGATGACGACCTTGTCTTTTGTCATGTATGCCGACAAATCTTGGCGAGACTATTCAAGCGTAGGGAGGAGATCGAGGATGTCGAGGACAGGATACGGACTGTGGTTAAGCTGCTACAACGTCAAGGTCCACCTCCTTCTTGCAGAGGTAAAATTTGTTGATGTCACTTGTTAAGTCCCTGTGGTAGCCATGGTTTCATCTCAAAAGTAAATTTGCTCTGTATTGCATCCATGTAAAAAATTGGTTTTACCCAAAAACGCCGCAATTGACATATTAGGGTTTTTGGCCTAAACCCCGCGATGCTAAATTAAGGGTTTTTCCGTAAATTTTGCATTTACAATGAACAATACAGTAACATAAGGGATTTTCACACATTTTTATTTGCGAGTTCCCTTAAAGGGCCGATTAGAGATTAGGCCCTGCACAGATTTTTACTTTCCTACCAAGGGCTACCACATATGTAACCATGAGCTGATTCGGGGAGTTACATAACAAATTCTACTTTCTGGTACAAACAATTAAATATTTTTTGAACATATTCCTTAGAACTACGCCAACTCATGTCTCTGGATTTCCCGAGGGTTTTTGTAGGACAGAAGGAGGTTCCCGTCACTATCAAAGAAGAAAGGCCAGACATACCACAGGATCGGGTGTCCCAACGAAATGCTCATGTGAAAGAAGCAATCACCGTTGCCGAGCTAAATGACAGCTTTAGTGAACGTTGCAGCATATGCACCAAGTCCAACCCTTCTGGCCATACACTGCTATCAACGCTCACCCTCTCGGATACTGAACAGGACGCCCGGTTACGCTCTCTTATGTCCAGTGCTGGGAATGACAAGGCCGTCACCCTTGTATTTTGTATTTTTTGCCGTATCGCGGTGACTAGAATGTTAACTCTCCGCGAGGAAGTTGGGGACCTAGAAAGCAGGATTCGAGCGGTCGTCAAACTTCGGGGGAAACCGCTAACAAGGGGTAAGCGTGTGTGGTGTATACTTTGCAATTATTTTCCTGATAACTATGTTCGTTCTTTGCAGGTTCAAAGCAGATCATGTGGAAACCATCCAACATTCCTATTGGAGCACAAGGATGTATCACTTTTTGTCCCATTTGCAAAAGGGGCTTTCGCAACCTGTTTCTCTTCCGGGCCCACTCCCATCCGGATAAGGAGGATCCCATTAAAGTCTGCTACACCTGCAGCTTCTGCCAGAAAACCTTTCGGAAACCCAATAATCTTTCTATGCACAGGAAAAAAATCCACCTAAAAAAGTTCCAAGAAGGCTGTCCCCACTGCGGAAAGGTATACAAAGACCCGACCGCCTTCCAGCACCACATCGCAACGTGCGCCGAAGGGAATGTAGACGACTTGCGAAAATGTAAATGTGGCAAAGTGTTTGAAAGTGGTGCTGAACGACTCGACCATGACCGGGTGGTACACCAGGGACTGCCCTCCAACAAATGCTACTTCTGTTGTAAAGTATTGCCGTATAAAGGACATTTGGAAAACCACGTGAGAATCCACACGCGTGAGCGTCCTTTCGTATGCGATAAGTGTGGGAAGGATTTCGGAAACAGCTGCTACTTCAGGATGCACACAGTCGCTGTTTGCGGGCAGGACATGGAAAAAAAGGAGGAGGTTCTCAGGCGGATACGAGCCAAGGACAAAGAATACAGAAGTAAACGAAAACGACCTAATCGGATTCGGCCTTTTCGGCACCACGTGCAAAAGGTATATCGTCAAAATCAACAGCCAAGCTTCACATGCATAAAGCGTAATGCACCTATATCTTTCGTCGTATCTAGGTGAATAAAGGGACGAAGGTCGACATTGTGTCGCTCCCAAGTATCAGAGCCATCAACGAGAGCGGAGGGCGGGTCGCCTACCCTTGCCCAGAGTGCGGATATACGTTTGTTCAAAAGGCCAACGTTTTTCGGCACATGACCGTAGCTCATGGCATTCAAGTCGTCCGAAAAAAGACTTGTCCCGTGTGCAAACAAGGATTCAAGAGCCGAGACCTCTTCAATTGCCACACCCATCCTGACAAGAACGATCCCACCAGGGGTAATTTCAACTGCGACCTATGCGAAAAAGTGTTTGACGGTGTACGCCTGTTTTCCCAGCACAGGAGAACGCATACAAATAAGTATAAAGGGACTTGTCCTGTCTGTAAAAAGATTTTTCGAAGGAAAGCGAACTTGCAGGCTCACACCCAAAGGTGTGGCGTTTCCGAAGAAAAACAGAAAAAATGCGGCGACTGTGGGAAGGTGTTTTCCACTCCCGCGAAACGATTTGAGCATGAAAGGGTGGTCCACAAAGGATTAATCTCCAACAGATGCTACTTCTGCTCGAAAATTATTTCTGGCAGAGGAAATTTGGGGAGCCACATGAGAATCCACACCCTTGAACGCCCTTTCGTGTGTGGCAAGTGCGGAAAGGACTTTGGAGATGGAAGCGCATTCAACAAGCATGTAGCCACTGCATGTCGGTCATGGAGAAAGTAGGAAGGGGGTCGGATGTATCCAAAGAAGAAGATAAAGCTCCAAGTCAGCCATTGAACCGTCGAACTCGTTTCTCTTAATACGTTTTGTAATTGATCAATTTACTTCCGTTTTATGCGAAGCATAAAAACAACTGCAAAGAAGCAGGTACTTTTGTAGTAGCTTAAAAGTAAAAACAAGGTTATAAACGGATATCAAAGCATTTCGTTGGCGGCTTTGATTGCAATCACCCGTCCATGCCTAAGCATGAACAACTTTGGGCGTGCTTAGGCATGCTTGGGCCTTCATGGCCAAAGCAAATTTCACCATGACACAAAGCTTCAAAAAAAAAAAAAAACATGGTATTGGATTGGTCCTGGTCGCGTTTGGGAATGCACATTGTAACACTCGTCGATCCGCGTTGATACATGGTGGATCCGAGTGTCCAGGTCTTACCAACTTCTAGTTGCTTTCGCAGCTTCATGCGCCCTCAGCCGTGTCCCCCATATGCCAAAGGCAAACGATGACAAAGCTATAAGCTCCTCCTCGCATCCAATATTTCCAAAACTGTCGTATTTTGTTGGCGAGGGTGTGGACCCAGTCATTTGAACGTGGCATACGAGTATATTCCGATTTTAGTTTACACCGGCGGGTTACAAAAAGGCATAACGATTTGAAGACACACACTATGAAGTTTTTTGTGACATTTCTAAGCTTTAAAGAACAATAGCGATATGAGGTAGTCAGCACATGTTTTCCACAGTGCAAGTGAGGAAATTGTATCACAGTATTGCCCCAAACCCAGTGGCACTCGTAACGGAGCCATAGATTTTAAATCCCTTCGAATGCTTCTTCCTCTCCTACTATGTGTACATGAGGCTTTCGCCAATCGCAAAAAGTACCAAAGCGACATGCGGAATCCATGATTAGAAAGAAGAAAAGTGCTAGGATGCAAAGGCACGTCATTGCCACGGCAGGCATTACTTGATAACTGGTGATGAAAAGATAGAGATAACCGACTTGTGTTAATGTGACGGAAATAATCAGAATGAATTGAAAGGGTTCTTCTAAACAACTGTTGTAAAGTCTTAATTGTAGCTGCAATCTTCGGTAGTCTGATGAAATCCTCGTCATAAACCATCCATTTTAAACACCTATTTCCTCCGTTACACTGCAAAAAGTAGCAACTATTTGATATCATATTTGATCAAATCAAATGGTGGAAAACCGCAAAATGTTCATCTCACCTGCAAAGCATCTCAATAAATGTCATAATTACTCCCAGCGAATCGCAAATGTGGAGACCAAGAAGACATGCCGTAGAACAGGTGGCAATACCCGTGAACCATTCACAAAACGTGAAAAATATCCATCCGAAAGTTGGCCTCCAAGATCCAAGGAGGTACCAGTTGATTCCGCAAGGTATTCCAAGGTATCCAAGAAGTGGGGGAAAGCAAGGAACCAACGAGATAGACGATTGATATAGATGTCGGGATGGTTGGTAGCAGGGCCATGATGAGAATTATTCGTTTTCGTGTATACTTCAAGAAACCTATGCGGCGAAGATTAAACAAACAACAAAAATGTCGCTGGATTAAGCATATTCTGATACTACTCACCTCGGTCTTTTATTAGTTGTTCCGCGCTAAACGACGCCAACATGGTTTGACACATCTATTTTCGTTTGTTGCAGCACATGCATTGAATAAATACAGTGAGAAGAAGACCGCATGTTAGAATCGCTTGTTGCCAAACGTCTACGGTATTCCAATCCCGAATCGCCCTTAGGAAACTTAACGCGAAGTGTACCGTCGAAGTTACAACTCCCATGATGAAGAGTAGCCCATTTCTTTGAAAGACAACTGTGCATCTTCGTCGCAAAACGGAGGACTTGGTCAGTGACTCCACCTGAACAGGGGTAGGTGAACAGAATGTAAGTGCCCGGTATGTTATTAAAGCCAGGGGTAGATATTCCGAGGACACCATTTCCATCAGTTGTTTGCCTTTAACTTGTATTGTTGCCCGGTCGAAACATTTGAAAACCACGTTTGAAATCCATGAGCCCCTTTGTCTTGTTTTGTTACAGTTGAGCTTTTTAAAACGGCCCATGGCTTAAGTATGTCTCACAGCGACTACTACTTCCGCAGTACTGACCTGGGAACAATCATTGACCCCCCCACTGAACCTCAAATTAATTGCAGTTAGATACGTACTCATAGTGCCTGATCGGTTTTTTACCGGATTGGAAGGTTTATCTCGAATAAAATCTTTAATCAACTTTCTTACAGACTCGCTATGTTCATAGCTGATATGTTTTTCAATTGTCGACTTTAACGAAATAAGTACCTCAATCTAAAGTTAATCAATATCCTGATTAAAACTCGGTGCTGAAAAAAGGAAATATATGTTTTATTATTGTTGATTCTGCATTGAATAAGATTCCTGGATTTGTCGGCGGTTCTATTTTGATCAAGGATCATTGCAGCCACACAACCATGTTTTAGAGTTTCATTGTACCAATAAGGTTTTCCATGTTTCGGATGAACCTTTCTTTGGAACAATAGCAGCAACACATTCGCGGACATGGGCAGCAGAAGCAATCTGGACAACAAGGGAATATTTCCCACGACGGTTTCTTCAATTCCTCTAGATATTCCTGCAGCACCTCACCAGCATTTCGGCCTTTCGACGGAAGGATGTTGGAAATGTCATTCTCGCTTTGGCTCGTTGTGTTGACGTGCATGTCTGTGTTGAAGAGGAAGGGAATGGTATCAGAAAGTTTATAAAGTCGTCAAGTTACCTTCCTCAGCAACAATGACGACGACGACCATCAGTAGCAGAATGGTGGACTTCATTCCTTTGCTATCTGCAATACGTAGATGAAATTGCAATGAAAGTATGGTATTCGTGAACGTGTGGTTACATGGACGAGTGAATAAACGGTTGTCTTTTCCTTTTATATACCGATACGTGTTGTTCCAACCGTTTCGACTGTTTGTTTTCAAAGGATTGTTTTTGGCCGAAACGACTTGTTTTGCAGTCAGTCATTTCCACTGTGACGCAGTAAACAAAAATATATTATGTATAAATCCAGCTTGGGTACCTCTTCCAATACGCAGCTGGGGAGGCCAGTTTAGGAATGCTTATCAATTGTTTAGCTTAAAATCAACGAACTGATAACGTTGGTGAACTAACGTAGATTGTGTCTTTTTATCTATTATTTCCTCTACGGATTGTCTCCTTGTTTACCGTTTATTGATTCTTTTAAGACGTTTTAATTTTGTTATTAAGTTTGATTAAATTATTCAACAAAATGTCATCCTTAAAACTAATTTTACATTCATGCCGTGAATGAGCATTTCTTAAAATCCAATCCAAAAAACCATCAAATTCAAATCCGAGGATGACGTTCGATCCATTAAAACGGTAGGATCGACATGCACGAAGATGGTAAAAAATCCGTGATATGCTAGGTCATTTTCTGATGTAATTCGGTCAAATACTTATGATTGACACATGTATTGGTTCTCGTGCTCGCACACCACCCTAAAAGGGGCTGATGTTAGCATGCCAGGACGGGGGGAGGATATGTAGCGGCTCACTGCCAGAGTGTGGGAGGAGGGCCCTGGTCAAGGTCCTTTTTAACCGTGGAGGGCTTTGCCAGGGAACACACTCACATCTCAGGGGAACGTGGGAACCCCAGATCTGAACCCCTTGTTTGACGGCGACACCAGCTCTAGAGAGCAAGCGTAAGCCTTGGTGACATTGCGGGACAGGGTCACGTATTCAATGTGCTAAAGGGGAAAGTGGTGAGGTAAGGCTGCGGTTTGAAGGGGCAAGAGGACTCATAGGTCTCGAAACCCAATTCCACTCCACCTTGTCCCCCAAGTGCCTTAAACACTAGGCATCTGCTCTGGTTTGTTAGCTCCGCAAGCTGGAGGCGGGGAAGATGCAAAGTCTTGCGGCCAAGGCTAATTGTAAAAGCCCTGCAATCCGCGAGTTTATCCGACACCACCTGCTACCAGGTCAATCTATTTGACCCTGGTAGTTTGGCACATGGTCGGTAAAAAAAGGGTTACTACGAGTCGGCATGGAGGTCCGATACCATTATCTGGGCTTCCAACCCCGTAAAAACAAACAACAATGTATTAGTGAATACATGATTTTTGAGAATTACAGATGCAGGCCGTGCAGGCTTAGGAACATACAATTGTAATGATTAAAGTCAATAAACAGGTCGATAATTTGCCGCTTTAAAATTAAACACTGCTTAGAACAATTTGTTTTATTCCAATGAAAAAAATATTTATTTATTATGGATTCTGCTCCCGCGTATCCGTCCATTTATAGCTTAATACTAAACACCTTCCGAAAAATGTCATTTCCCGAAATAATGAATGTTATTGCAGTGTTGATGACCGACATCAAATAAGTTACTGGAGATCCGGTCTCATAATAAAAGAATGGATGCCCAATCCCAGCTGATATCCTTATGTGACCCAGGGCTGCAACCTCCCGGAGCAACGGCTTCCTATCCCAACTCATGTTAGCACGCCTTCTTAACTCCTCCCGCGCCTGGGAGGCATATACGTCCACCTTTCCAGCGAGCGGCATTGCGGTTGCAACTGCCACGGTAGCACACAACAAAAATAACACAAACATGGCCTGTACAAGAGCTGGAATGAAATTGCCTAGTTTGATTGCTAAAAAAGTAATTAAGACAATCAAGATGCGGCCGATGCTTTCACCGAAAAATAGGCCGAATTGGATCCCACCGATGTATTTGCCGAGGAGAAGCCTGGCTTTCCTGTAATCCTTGCTTGAAATGACTATGCTTGATGTTACACATGATTTAGTTGCGGCGTCCCTGACGCTGCATAGTATGCTTAGAAACATCGTAGTTGTGTGTACGGCTAAACAGCCCATGAAACAAATAGCTCTGCAGGCTTCCATCATCGAGATTAAAAAACAACCGGAGACCATGAACACGATTGCCATGTTTAACTGAAATCCCGCCAGGCCTAGAGCTGTGTTTAGTGGGTCGGGTGAGCCCATTAACAGGAAGCCCACCCATACCAAGTGGGGTAGAACTGAGTATCCCCGAACCCAAACCACACACACGGAGCCGACAACATCTATGCCACGACACTCCAATCCTAAGCCACACACCAGGGAATTGTGGAGGCATTCTACTTGCACCCAACCCTGGACGCATTTCTTTCCGGAATTGAACGCTAAAGCTTCAAATACAAGAAGCATTGAATACACACTAACGGCAAGGAATGAGCCCAAGAGTTCGATGAAAGAAAGATGGATCAACTGAGCAAAGGAGGCTACCGCCAACACAGCTCCGGGTAGCGCGAAGAGGATTGGCGCTACCACAAAGTTGACAAAAATCCACGTCTTTAGATGGGATAACTTGCAGGTGGCAACCATCCTCCGTGCCTTCCAAGAGTATGAAAGAGGATGGTTCCAATAATAGTTGGTTGTCTTGTCCAGTAGCTCCAGGGCCCGGTTCAGACGACCAGTTATTCGTTCCCCCTTACTGTGTTTGAAGAACATCCTGTATATCTCCAATGAATGCGCCAAGATGGACGGTCAAATTGTATAAGACTTTGGTTTGCCAACCAACCAAACATTTGTGTTGAATGGGTTGACGAAAAATTTATTAAAGTAATTTATTAAAAGTTTACGACAATATAACCAATCGCAAATTGCTTTTCCATACGAATTAAAAGAAAGCTTTCTCATTTCATTTGTTTGGATATTTTTTTTCAAATTTGGAGAAAGTATACTAATAGGGCTTTCACCTCAAATGACAATAAGCTGCGCAACATGAAATGACGTGCTGGCAATAAACATTCGTTCACTCAGTGTTTTCGATTACATTGCGATAAACTAATATAAACCTGCCTTATCTGGGGCTTAGGCCCACGCTTTGTATGCTTTATAGGATGCATGGAGGGCTCATGGGTTCCCAGGAACTAGAACGTAGAATGTACTCTGAATGATAATGCAATAATAAGTAATAACCACCTTCGACGGCATCGAAAGTTGGCATGTTTGTAATAAAATATTGTCCCCATGTTTCATGACGTGACCTTTCAGCCACACAACGGCCAACCCTGATCAGCTCCGTCCTACCTTCGGTGTCCGCTTCGGCTGGCTTATGAGACCACCGGGGGCCGGCTCAGCCCCGAAGCTGCCAGGCCCATCGGGTATGCCCTTTTAGACTAGGTTGCCCTAATCCCATGAACTCTCATCCGTTCTTGAAAATGGCTTGGTCCACGCATACAGGAGTACAGGAACATGCGGAACAGCCCTGCCGTTTCTCTCAGGCACACTTCAACCGACCTCTTGAGAGACAGTTTTGTGACGCCTAAACCGGCTAGAAAATAGGCAGAGTATAGGTCCATAACCTAGTATATCCCCGGGGGTAGAAATGCTGCGACACATCCCTGACAATGAACACTCCGTACAATAGCTTATACCCTGGGATTAGCGGTTTTGTGGAATTGGAGATTGGCAACAGCACAGGTTTTTTACTATTTGCCGTCGAATTTCGTGGATTCTGGGAAGAGTTTATTTGGAGGGAATAAGTTAACAAACAAAAACTAACGTCAACAGACTCTTGCCACAACCGATCAGTTTGAATCACACAAAGTGAATAGTAAAACCAAAAAATATGTCAAAAGTGAAAGTAAAAAAGTGACAACACAAATAGGGAACATGTTTGGCACCAGTGATTTATCTAAAAACAAAAAGGACTACGAAGAAATTATTGTGTGTGTATGTTTGGGTGTGCCCATGATAACAACGACACTATTAATTATGTACGTAAAATTAAAGAAGAGAAGATCATGTGAACCGAGGCATGTCACAATCCCATTCAGCTTCGCTGCAGAGCATTTGTGTACAAAAAAGTCGAGGTTATGACTTTCAGCGATGCACGAAAGACAAACGAAACAATAGACGAAATTCCTTCTTTCTTTCCATCAAAAGCAGTTTATGGAGGGTGTCGCGGTTGCCCACGAGAAGAACGAATTCAATGGTCCTCATCAGCAGTCGCTGGAAATGTAAGACTGACTAGACGTCTATCTGACATGATTTCAACGTTGAAGGATTTCAATATTTTTGTTTGCAGAAGGCAGGACACGCGGCCTTCAGATGTCGAATCACTTGACGTGTACAAGAAGTTCTGCAAACGTTGTTGAGGTAATAATAATGCTATTTAATTATTGTGTCCGTATTTGTGTACGTCTCATCTATAAATGTTATTTTTCCCTTCCGAGGAGACTATTCCCAGATAATTTGTTTTCTATTGTTTTTTTTATGAACCAAGGTGCATAATGGGGTCAATTCCATTATAGTATAGGGGGAACATGCAATTTTACAGCGAAATTGCAATTGGCGACAAATTTGGCACAAAGTACTTAACGGTACAGCATAACGTTTTTGGTAACGTTAAACCAAGCGATTGGCAATGTTGCCAACAAACTATTAACCAGATTGCATTCTTCCCTTGCTCTCGTAACGAGCAAACTTAAAGTTCTAAATGTTGATTTATTTCCTACAAATACAAATATACTTCTGTCAGTCCTCATTTCATTGGCTAATAGGTTTATATACTGATACAATTCTGCAACATTTCAGTTACAACCTACATATTTTTCGACACCGATGTCAGCAGGTGTCCATTGTTGACGTACCAAAGCCATGCGTTTGAAAAATACCATTCTCCAATTCACATTTCAAAAAATCGAATTAAAAACTTTTAACTTTGGCAATGTTGAATACTATCAGGAACCTTCATTTTCCCTTACCCTGTCTCTTAAAAGGCCTAGGGGAATGAAACGTGTGCATGTGGCTATAACTCGCAATGGACCCCCCCCCTTATCACGGTAAGTGAGAAAGCTTACCATGTACATAGCGAGGCATTCATTAAAAAGGACGTTATGTCGGCTATTGATCTGCTGAAATAAGCCCGTGTCAATTCATCACCATTCACCCTTCAAGAGCGAGAAACATCGGAAATTTGTGAAATTCAATAGACCAATGGATCTTACCGTTTCCTTCGACAATTTGTTTATGGTGCGTGTCTAAGAGGCCACTCGAGCGCATTAAAAGTTGAGCCTTTTTCCGACGTACTGTATATGTTTCTACGTTGAGCAGCGGTAGTGTTGTCTTGCGATTCGCTGCGGTGGTGGCCTACTGGTTCGGATTCATTAGGCTAATGGAGCCCAAAACTAAAAACAGAGAAAGAACGTTGGGCTTTGCCCGCCCATGGATCGAAAAACCGAATTTTGTGGATGAAAAACACATCAATCATTCGGCAACTTCAGACGAAATAGCCACACTTCTGGCAGTCTTACAACCAAATTGTCATTTTGTTTGTAAAATCATCGTGCACTTTCTCCCCCATTATGCGAGTACTCTTGTTCATTCTCCTCACCAGTTTTCTCACTGGACAGACCACAGACATTGAGATCGGCTCCTTAATACAACAAAGTTCCGGCGCTCCGGTGTTTGACTTAACGCTAGTGTACTTTGATTCCGGAGTACACGTCCAGCTATCCCATCCAGTTCAAGTCTACCGTAACAGCAGCAGATCCTCGGATAACTCTACGCTATTCCTTAGTCGCCCCAAAACAGAGCAAAAGAGTCTTCGCAGAAAGCTGAGCCTGTACGTCACCGTCCTGCTCCTAGTGTTGATGACAAAGGAGGATGAAAGGGTTTTGCAAAATTACTTTGGCATAAGATGGGTCGTGACCAACCATGCAGCCGGCCTTGCCGCAGCCTCCCTCGGTATCTCCAACCTGCGGGGTGCAACAATCTTTCGGAAGTTTGCAACAATCCTGCTTTGTGATGGCCGACAAACAATGGATCATGTGCAGGATCTGGTAACCCGTGTTAATCATGTTTTTCCCAACCGTTGGAAACTAGCATCTTCGGCACCATTATCATCGGAGTAATTCACCGCGATAATAATGCTCCACTGGAGATCCCTTGGTTTGGGATGAGTAAGAATGGCGACCTTGAGGTCAGTCATGGAACGCAGGACGTTGAATCCGACCACCAAATTGTGACACTAGCTACATCGATGCTACTAAACTGGGGCACAACAAGCATGGAATTGGTGTCAGACAATTTCCTAGACTGCGATTCGACGGAGGAAGAAGATGAGGATAAGTTCCACCCTTTCTGCGAGCTAGCGGGGGAGCTGGAGGGACTTTACAATATTTCCGCAAAGAGTAGGAATAGCGAGACCTCCAAGTTTGCCCCCTTCCTGCCGAGTCGCATGACCATTCAGGAGGCAGTCCGTTATTCTTTCTCGTACACCCACAGTTATTGGGACGTTCTATCCATCTATAATGAAAGCATTTCCGTCATTTCATGCTCCCGAAGGAGCGGGAACGAGGAAGATGGTATTTCTGCATATAAAACATACACCTTTGCTTGGGACAGCTGGGTATGGATATGTCTTTTGCTTTGCGGGATTTGCCTCGGCGTCCTCGTCAGAGTTGTAAAAGAGGACCCTTCGCTAATCGCCCTTGAATTATTTGGCGCTTTGATTGAGAGAGTTGGCCAACTCTGGATTTTTGTATGCAGTAGTTAGTGATGTAGGAGGGGTAGAGACTCGTGAGCAGCATTGCTCGGCGCCAGTGTGATGACTCAGAAATGACTCAGACTGGCGCAGTTTCGCGCTCTATTTGCGCGCGGTGGGGGTCCGCAATGTGTCCGTCATCCGTCGAAAGGCATTGGGGCAGCCAAAACATTTGGTGGCATAATCTTTGACCCAGACTCAATGAGTATTCCTCCTTTAATTGAAGTCATGCGAAATATGTTTGGCTTCTCGGTGACAAACTTGATCAGAGTTCTGGCCAAGTGCGGAGGTGCGGCGGCCTTGGTGGAAGAGGAGGTAGCATCTGCGTTTAGGGAAATGGTACTTGCGCAACGTTCCCACATGACACGCATCCCTTATCTGATCTATCCATTCAAGTTGGCGGAGTGGTCCAGGACACTTATCCTTCTCCACGCACCTCTGCGGTCCCGAATTCTAATACAACGGTTACTGCAAAGCGGGGTATACGGTTTGTGGGAAGGATTGGACAAAGATTTTCTTGAGTACTTCGTTCGTCATGTACCGAAAGGGGAGGCCATGCCGACGGCCACGTTGGATGGGCCTTTTGGAACTGTGTTTGTAATCCTGGCCGTCCTTAGCGGACTGTCTACGGCTAGCTGGCCCATTATCGAGTGGCGTGAAAGCTGGATAACGTTGTTCCGTAGATCGATGTCACAATTAGTTAGGGGTTGTTGTGTAAGGGGGCGCAGAAGACCGTTAATACGTTACTAGCATTTTTGTCATAAACGTTGACAAACATTGTGCACTTATTTATAGAGTAAAAAATTCTTGTAAAGGCACGACCTCAAAGTCAGCAGTATCAAACCGCTTGCACTACTAGTCCAACTAATCCCTAAAGCTGATGGCCCACCCCTTATAAGAAATAGGGAGTGGTCTCATTAGACAGTATCTACTGGTAATAATCGGTTGGTATTATAAGGTCACGGTCCGAACCATGTCACTGTGTACAACAAATAAATAAATATATAATGTCCTTAAACGGCTAACAATGTACTATGCCGATCGCCGATCCTCTGTGCAGTTACAGGAACTCCCAGCATGGGACGCTGAGGTAAACTGCAGGAGAACGAGTCCATAGGTGATAGAGATGCTGACGACCTGTGGGAGGTTAACTAATTATTATTGGCATGTATTGAAAGGTCGTTAGACAGCCACTTACGGAGCCAAGGAACGGGTACGACACGGTGAAAAACTTCCACCCGGCCAGCCCCAAGCTCCCCTCGCAATAATTTACGCTATGAACAATAACTGCAGGCCCATCACTGGCAATCGCATCCCTTAAGACCGCACTTTCAAATGCCCTTGCCTAAATCAAATTGCGCCAAATCAGCTCATGGAAACAGGGGCATATGTAAATAAATTACCTGGGACTCCGCTTCTGCAGCGACCCCAAACGCAAGGAGTTCGGCGATCAATGTAACCCCCCAAAGCCAGTCACGACCTGACCCGGCGTCAGACTTCCCCACCCAGGCTGCCCCAAGGAGCACCATCTCGACCAGGCGGATCACCACGAGGGGGCCAGCAATGGTGTTGATCTCCCCAATGGCACGCTTCATAGACACAATCTGCTCCACCCCGGCGGTCGTGTCAGCGGCGTATTTCTGAACCACGCGGTATACGCCGATGCTCATTGCGACGAGGAGCGCGTCTGCGGTCGAGGTCACGGCAGTGATGATAAAATGCGTCCCTATGAGCAGGAAGGTCGCCGTGCGGGACCAAACGTCCGCCTCATTCAATGTTGTGGGCGAGGATGCCAGGTTGAAAACCGATTTCGATTGAACGACAAAGGAGTCGGGGTCCAGCGTAACGGCTGCACGGACCAAATCCATCAATTTTAATCCGAGATGAAACAGGAACACGGACACTATGAGTGCGTGCTGCTGCTTTAAGTAATTTTGTTGACATTGTGCCCAAATTGTGTACATTATTCAACTCACCCGCCCACCACCATTCCTCCCAAAGTCTAGGCAGCGGCACATGGACCCAATCCCGTCGCGACGAGTCCACAAGGTGAGATACACGAGGGTCAAATACGTGAGATATATGAGCCGCTCAACAACATGGTACAGGGTGGAGGCATCGTCCCTCACATCGCTGTGTTGGAGAACGCTGCGGAACCAGAGCCAGGCCGTCAGGAAGCAGGTGCCGTGGATGGTGCCACATAGGATCACTTGTGGTAGAAATACCCCGGATTTCTTTCCATTCTGCATGAGGTAAAATGGACAGATGTGAAGGGCAAAACAAAGGTTTAGGAGGAGGGTGTGGGGATCCCATAAAACCATTCTTAGAATGCCCGTTGGGATTGAGGGTGGCGGACGAACTTCGACAGAGCTCATATATGTACGAGTAGGTATTTAGCACATTGAGAGTTTGAATCCACCAGTAGTTTCCCGCGCGGTTGAGAAAGTGTTCAAAAATTTAAATTAATCTGACAAGGGAACATTTCGGGATGATTCTGGAATTTCTTAACCAAACTTTCTGGAGTGGAAAGCCCTTCGGAGGGATGCAGGGTCACATTCATATATCTTTCCAATGGGCCCTTTAAGAGACGGGACAAAGAAAAATGTTAGTGACCCACGTGAATTTCAATATAAAGGCCTAATAGAGAAAAAGTGAATTCTCCCAATGCATCGTAATGGAGGATTTGGGGTTTCTGGCAATACCTGGCAATGTTGATTTTGGGACTTTTAGAGAATTTGAGTTCTTTGACTTTTTTAAGAATTGGGAATCCCTCACAATATTATGTGCCATACGGTTTTTTAGAAACTTTTTCTCCTATCCACCAATTGGAAAGAAACATGTATGTGACCATTCATCCCTCACAAGGGCCTTCCACTCCCAAACCACTTGTGAAAGTGGTGTGCGTCTCGTCTCTTGTACTAGATATGAAACTAATTAGTGGAAGGAAGGAACTTTGACCGCTAACTCGTTTAAGCAAATCTAATATATGTTTGTGTACACGATGAGAGTCTTTGAAGTAGTGTTATGGTGTCGTGTTGGTTGGTACCCCGTCCTGCACGCTTCTCTTCCTCTTCGGGCAATGCCTCGATTAATTTACGAGGGATCATTATCGTGGGATGGCGTGTGAAGGAATGTAAATATTTTGGTGGTGGTAATGCAACGACTCCCGATAGCCTTATCCTACTGCTACAAACTGAGACGTATAGACACATTAAAAATAATCGATATTAATTGGGTAGAAGGTATGTCTAAATAGAATGGAACCCTTCGTATATGCTAAGCTTAATTCACAATAAAACCTGGTTGAACGTGCTTAATATAACTCACAATGGAACCCTTGGTAAGTTCCTGACAGTGCGTTCCATTGTAAGTTATATTAAGTGCGGTTTAACGGTGTTTCATTGTGAGTTAAGCTAACAAGGGAACATACGTACGTGTCCGAGCCTGATCGAGATGGCTGTAATATATGTTGTAGGGTGCGGGGAGTGAGGGACAGTGGCACACCCACTGTCGTCCAATGGGCCCTCCCAGGGAGTGGAGGAAAGTTTATTTGAACATCAGAAGTGAATTTGTCCTATAGTACCCCCGTGCAAAAAAGTGGATTTTCCGCAATATCTTTCGTAATGAACATTCGTCAATACCTCACTGTGTTAAAATGGGGGATATTCGAAGTATCACTTTGAACCGTCCATGTAACGCTATGTGACATAAGGAATTTTCTTTTTGTTCCCCACAGTCCCTTAATTGGCCCATTGGACTGAAGTGGGTGTGGCATTGTTACCCTCTCCCGACGTCCTACAACATATGTTAGAACCGGCCGGGTAGGGCTCGGACAGGTTGGTATGTTCCCTTGTAAGCACATGCGAAGGGTTCGATTATGACGCGAATTTCATGCAAAACGTTTCCATTGTCAGTTAGTCTAAGCACATTCGACGAGTTGTTGGAGATATTGGTCTCCTAAATACATACGAGGGGGTTCAATTGTGAGATATGACTATGTACATGGATAGGGGTACCATTCGGACGACATGTAGATGACTGTAGAAAGGAAAGGAGCACAGGAGGAAAGGATATTCTTTCAGCATTTCGTTTTCGTTACAACCTTCCCTAATTTTCTAAAGCACGTGTGTACTTCCCACCACCACCACCGAAATGTGCCGTGCTGTATGTCAATTTCCTTTACCCACTGAACAATCCAACCACCACCACCAGTAAGCATCACATATCTTTACCGTGGTGTGCATTTTACGGATAGAAAGTAACTCTAAGGGCAAGAGGTCCCCTTGTAAATACACTAAATGGGTTGTAATTTTCCTATGATTGAAGTACATGGTATATGAACGCCGGAATAATGATACGTTGAACTGATAAATGACTCGCATCCCATCTAATAGATTTAACTACTCAATTCACTTGGCTAACTGCCTTCGTGAATTGGCTCGCTATAATCCACATAAAATTTTCACTTGGATAAACAAAATACGTAACGTGTATTAATTATGTACATTAAATTAAGTGGATTTGGTACTTAAACAAAGGTATAAGATATCAAACTATAAATCAGTCTCCATGACACCATGTTTAGCGTAGTAGGCAATACATCTAGGGGACGAGGTAGTTTTAGAGGATTTTCACACCATACAAAGGAAGTTTTGAACCTAACCATTAATGTGGTGCCGAATCTCTCATCGACCGGTCCGTGACTAAACAAGACAGGAGCTACTACCATCTCTAACAGCTGATTGAGTTAATAAGAATTGCCAAACAACCGATTTACTGAATGACCGGTCGATGAGAGAATCGGTATTACATTACTATTAGACTGACCTCCTTCAACCTCTCATTCCTTGTCCATATCTGAACTTTTCACCTCATCGCTCTCTCTCCCATTCTGTTTCCTCATGTTTCTCAGTCAATCTTTCATCATCTCATTGCAGAAGCCATATCTAACCTCTACGACTTTTGACATTCTCACTTCATATCTACCTCTCTCACTGTTCCCGACTAGCCTCCGACACAATTTTCACGGTATACATGAGCCGTAAATAGGCCTAATCAGTAACGAAACAATGTCGTCTTTGTTATCATAAAGGATCCACTATCAAACCCCACCCCCACAGAACTCTCACTCTGCCTTACCCTCAGCTCCCGCAACCATAACATACCAGCCTCAACTTCCCCAGCCAATATTTCAATGCCTCCCCCGCCCTCAACGACAACCCTCCTTCCTTTCTCGTCATCATCATTTTTGCCACCAGCACTAGGCCAATACCAACCTTCGCTTCGACCTGACGAGGGAGCTGCCTCATTGGGTTTTGGGCAAGGGCGGAGGAGTTCGAGGGGCGCAGGATGACAGCAATTTCCTCCTCGACCTGACGAAGGTGTGGCTTCTCGTGCCATTGGTCTGGGACGAGGGGGTTCAGGGGACGCGGGACGACACCCCGTTCCTCTTCGACGTGAGGATGGTGAGGATTCTCAAACCTTTGACAAGAGACGACAAGATTCAGTGGACGTGGGAGGACACCAAGATCATCCTCAACGTGACAAAGGCTTGGCTACTCAGGTTTTGGGCCTGGGACGAGGGGGTTCAATAGACACGAGGGAAGAATAAATTCATCCTCGACGTGGCGAAGGTGCTGCGTCTCGGGTTTTTGGCTAAGGACGTGTGGGGTCAGGGGAAGGCGGGCGGACACATTCTTAATTGTAGTACACCCATCTTCGAAATCTCAGTGCACGATCTGCCGTACATAACGCTGCAAGAACGGCGGTTTCAAGAGCGTCAATTAAGCAACAGTTCTTGTGGCCACAATTTTAAATAGCAATCTACATCCAATCAGGTCAGTTTTTTAAAAGCAGTTTTGAGATAGTTGTGCAAATTTGAGTAGAATGTGCAACAGCGACGACGGTTGTGAAGCGTGCCTAGAAGAGGGATGTTGGTGGGACCTCTTTCTCACCGAAGGAACTTCCTTCCGAGCATCTATGGGCTTATTTGTGGGTGACCGGATAAGACTGTTTTCTCCTCGCAGTCATGGAATGTGTCCAGCCTCAGCCACTACCACCACCACGACAGAAATGACCACTACTACCACTTCCACTCAAAAACCTTAGCACGAACAAAAGACTTATAAAGAAATGAGGAAATAATTTGTATTCAAATCTGAAACTTTTAATTTTCCTTTAGTTGCTGTTCTTTTCCTCGTAACCATTTTGACACTGGCTTTCATCAACATCATCCTTCTGTTGGTGTGGAAATTTAGAAAAGGAATTGATGGAGTTTGGACTAGACTTTGTCGTCGTCATAGTGAAAATGTCCTTCCTACAGCACCAGCGCCTTCTACTTCCTTATCAGCCCTACCTACGGGATTTCCTAACCCTAACTACTTGGCAATGCTTCAGTCCCCTGGCCACCAAGTTCTCTTCCAAACTCCTCATCCAATCGCTCAGACCATTGAACTCATGGCTCAATTTCATAGATGATGTTGAGATGACAACAATGCAAATACAATAGAGGAGACTGCTGTTGTTGGAGAAGTGCAAGAAGGTCTAGTTGATGATGACTATGATGACAATTCCTCGACAAGACCTGCACGCATGTCGGTGCCTAACCCAAATATTGTAGCGATGATTGGGTTAGGAACTATAGGCCATGATTAACTTTTTGTGCGAGTGACATAAGGTTTTTATTTTATGATCATTTGGTTGGCTATTACAGTTTGTACATCACCGCACAAAGGGGTGGTGTGGGTGGAGTAGATAAAGAGAGAGGAGGAGGACGTCTCCACGTGTCCATTTTACCCCGGTTGCAGAATTAATGACAAAAGACAGAAAAAGTCTGATTGACTTTGTGACTAACATAGTTACATATCAAATAATAAATAACAGATTAGGAAACTTTAGAAAAAGACGATGGACGCAGTATGGGGGTAGGATGCACTCAACTTTCACTTCTCACTCAACCTATACCCGGCACGAGCCCTTATTCCGTCTCACCCCGGCGATTGGGAGAAGTGGCAAGTCGATACGGAGGGAATATAAACAAGTGTCGAGTCAAAAAATGCTGGTCGAAGTATGGACGAAGGCCAATTAAAGTTGAAAGAAGAGTTAAAAGTTAATGTTTAAAGAAGAAGAGGCCTTCAAAACATTGCCATACCTTTGGGGTACCCAGGCTGTTTTAGCAGCAACAGCTCCAGTCGCACTTTCACTCACTTCTTTCACTTTTCACCTTTGGCCCCTCAACTGGGCTTCAAGTACGGGGCGGCCCTGCATGGAGAAGGAGGAAAATTGCGTGATGACAATTCGTGCCTCGCCCTACAAAATGTTTAACAATGATGGTCGAACCCCCTTAAAAACAAAGAGAGGGAAAGACAAGGGCTCACATGTTTTTTCTAGGAGGCCGGTGACGGTACTTCTTGCAGTTGTGACGAGAATATAAGGAAATGAAAACACGGGATCAAGCAAAGAATCTAAAGATCTTGTTTTAAAAATCTTATTAAAGGCCTCTCATTGGCGTACCTCATCCTCCATCCATTGGCACTTTATCACAAGCATATTCTGTTTCACCCTCGCAAATTGGAGGGATGGTGTAGTTGAGTCCCTGTCGATGACGAAGGGTTTGAGCCTACTGCTCAGTTGTAGGTCGTGGTGGTCAGCCCCTGGCAGATGTCCCTGTCACAAAAAGACAGAGTTAAAGATTTATTTCTATGAAGAGAACGAGCCTCATCTGCTTATTTGTGGGTGAGGGAGTCTGGATCCTCGCGGGGGAAGCAAAGGACATGTCGGTGGAAGAGGAGGAAAGTTTGTTCAGGGGCGATGGTGTCCTTCCTAAAAAGAAAATAATTTTGAAAAAGTATTACACACACAAACACATGACATACACGCAAACAGACATAAACATAAACACACAATAATATGACAAAATCACAGCAGCACATACACAGACAAGGAATCACACCTTCACGTCACACACCATATAACCCACATAATTATTGGACACAAAAACACATTCTTACACAAGAACCCCACATCACAGAAACAAATATTGACGACAAGCTACACACATTTTTACAAAAATACACAATCCACAAACAAACAGAAACAAACATTCACACAAATTCATTTAAAAACACTTACCTAATTTTGTGATGAGGCTTGCTTCTTTCTTGTTGTTCCTTTTCTTCATGGGAATTGGAGGCAAGATAGAAATGGGACACGGCTTGGTGGTGGTGGTGATGGAAAAACAAGAGGTAAAAACTTGTTTTCTCCGTTTTAATAAAATCACCACCACCACCAAGCCTCATCACATTTCTTTCTTAATGCCATTATCAAGGCTAGAGAATAGTCAGGTGGCAGGGTTTGTTGGTGGGATTTTTTGTTGGGTAGAGCAAAGTGGTGAAGGTGAGACTGGAGAGAGTGTTTTTTTTATTTGCTTGGGACTGGGGCGATAGAGGTATTTTGTGGTTAAGATTTGTTTGGTTTGGTTGGCTTTTGAATTGGAGTGGAGAGAGAGGCAAGTTGAGACACATATTGGTGTTTGTGTATGTGTGCAGAGAAGAGTGCGAAGGAAACGAGCGACAGTGGCAGGCGGCGGAAATGGGGAAGTGGGAAGGGAGCGTCAGTTGGACACCCGGCAGTAGGGAGCTTCCAAAATTGCGGCAATGGGAATTTTTGGTTTTCAAACAAACTTTTTTTTCGATTATTTTTAAAACTTTTTTGAAAAGTATATTTGAATTTTTTTGAAAAGTTTGCCGGAAAACCGAATATTGACGGTTTGTGCCATATTCCGTCGGTAAACCCGGATATTTGCTACCACTACCTTCTACTCGCGTTAACCTCTTTCGTAGAGAAATGGAGCGATTACTTCCATAATGAATTGATGAATCGATTGCTAGGTTCGGTAACATTCGAGGTAAAGTCAGATTTAAGTAAGACTTACATAAATGGGCATCACAAAATATCAACATAAACCATATCAGTATCGATTGCGTTAGTATCAGATCATTCGTATTAGAGTCGTAAATCGACGTTGTGGCTCCATTGTTGTTGTATGTAATAGTTAATACCTATACCTGCCACTCGGCATGCATATTATGTCCTTGAAGTAAATAGTTGAGAAGGCGGTTGCTACGCATAGACTTGTTCCCCAATTCCAGTTTTACAGTGATATTGGTTTAGCTACTAACTAACTAAAGTGTTCATAAAAGGAAAAATGTACGAATCAGTCTTTTCGTTATACAAGTTTTCGTTCAACATCCTTTGGCAAGAGGTGACGCATAATATTACCCATTATTTGAGATGATTTTAAATTGTAATTAAAACCTTTAAAACCTAATAAAGACCTCGACCAGGGCCCTCCTCCCACACTCTGCCAGTGAGCCCCTCCATCTCCCACCCCCGTTCCGGCATGCGAACAGCAACCCCTTTTAGGGTGGTGTGCGAGCACGAGAGCCAATCCTCCTCCACCTCCCCCCCCCCGAGATCTCCGGTCCCAGGAGCGAATAAGCCCAGGGGTACTGGAAGGCACGGTGTGAAGACGGCGAGGAAGGCCCTCGAGCCCACCCCTTTTGCACACTTTCACACTCGTATTTTTTTAATTTTTCAATTAAATGTTTAAATTAAAATTAAATTAAAAAAGTATGGAAGAGCACGTTGCTTCCAGTTCAGCTCATCGGCGGGCTCACCCCGCATCGTTATCCCACATATTCTTTTCATGGTAACTCAATCAACGAACTTTTGCGTTTTGCCTCCCTATCGCATTTATTAATACGGATAAACAGCTTCAATGAAATGCAATCTCACTTTAAATAAATAAGGACAATCAGGAAGTGTAGAGAGTGGCGGTTTTTTCTTAGTTTTTGACACAAGGTCTTCCTTTTAACAGCCTTTGAACTTCTAGTAGCTTCTGCATGAAAGTTTGATTTGATTTGTTGATGGCTGAGCGACTTTCAATGTACATTTAGAATGCCGAATTGGATTGTACAGTTAATCGAATCGAACCACCAGTTTTTCATTTGAATGCTTTCCACAAAGAAACGAGATCGGAGACAAACCGGTCCACTACAAACATACTGACTTTTGGCTTATGGTTAAATCAAGATTGCCGAAAAATGATTATCCAATCATGCTTGATTATTGCCCTCAGATTGATGAAACTGATTTGGAAAATCGGGATTCATCCCTCAGCATTCCCCAAATTGACTTTTTTGGGGAATGCTGGAGGTTGGAACGAAATATAACAGTTATAAAACATTTCCACTAGACTCGCCGTTTTAAGGAAAGGAAATCGGTTTTCTCTGATCCATGCACTTCAAACACAACAGAGGCCCCCAAGTGACTCCTTTAATGAAAAAATACCTAGCCCTTCTGGACCTGACCACCAACTACTTTTGGGCGCACCCTTTTTCCTACAATTCTAGTAAAGCTTGCTTCGTGTTCAATAACGACCGGATGAAACTAAAGACGTGGATCTTCATCAATTGTGTGATGCTTCCCGTTTCTGGAGCCATACCTGCCTCCTCATTAATTGTCTCTTCGTTCTTCAGTTGGATTCGACTTTCCTTCCTTGAACTCCTCATCTCAGGATTAGTAATTATCTACAGCGCTTTTACGTCAGTGGTCGAAGGATTTACTTGGTTTCTTGGAAAGGATTTTGTGGCAGGTTGGAATGCGATACACAGGATAAAAGCGGCTATGACGATTAGAGGCGAAAGAAGGGAGCCTAGTGGGATGGATTTTCTTGGATTACTCATGGTACTCATAGTCGCTTTCTGTTCTTGGGGCCCATATTTCAGTGTGATGGCGTACTTCATGCTGAATACCCCAACCCCCTTAAATGTAGTTTGCAAGATCCTACTTCCAAAGCTGAACAGAATGTATCACGTCATTATTGTATTGAGCTATTGGGTTCCACTATTAGAAGTTTGGAGAGATGCCGCCATCGTTATTCCAACATTGGCATATGTGGGGACCCTCCTCTTGAGCACGATTTGCTGTCTCAGGACCTCCACCACGCTAACTCAGGACAGCCAAAGTGGACATATGCGAAAATGTAGGATGAACTATATTCGTATCAAAATCCTTTTGGTATGCTTCAAGGATTTCCTGCAACTCTCGGCGTTTGGCCTACAATGCATCATCGGTGCCATCTTTGTTGGGCTGACATTCGCCGTAGTGAAGCTGACTAGGCTTCTTCCAGCACTTATCCTTGCCGTCCTACCTTTCATCATGGCGGTTTGTTTTGTAGGGAGTGGGATCATGTTAACGATGGCGGCAAGGGTCCAGGTGTATTCGTGTCAGGTGAAGGAAGCCTTGATTCGACTTGCGAACAGTAGTAGTGGTTGGAGTATTAAAGTATTACGACGAGAGGTTGCCGCACTCGGCACAATTGAAATCTCGGCCGGTATTGTTGGATACCAGTTCTTCGGTTATAGAACCGAAACGGTTGTCACGTTCCTAAGAGTTATGGTTGATTACTCCATCCTGTCCATGCTTTCTGGAGATGTTATCCTTCGGAAAGTGTTTGACTTAACACTCTTGTCGCATTAGGGCGATAATTAAGTTAAGCTGTACGAATGATCATGCAATATGTCGAGCGCGGAATCAAAATCAAATCCAAAGTGAAAATGGTAATTCTAAGGATGTGACCTTTTACACCTCCGTAGGAACTACTACGTTTGAAAAATTTCCCTTTCAAACAAATTTGATAAAACAGAAATGTAAACTAACATAAGTGCTCCCAACATTTATTCACATTAATTATTTTTATGGCTCTATAAGCTCTTTCAAATTTGCCAACACGCACTCTGTTTCTGGTGTCAAATTCATTCGGACATGGATTGGGAGGAGTATTCCACCGTTTCATGACATTTCCGAAACAACTAAGGTGTCTCTCCCAGTGCTCTTGCCCCAACCCGCATGTCCTCATTGGTGCATCTCACGTATAAGATTCGTCAAATGACGAAAGGTGTCGGATAATCCGGATGACGTCAGGAAGGACTGCAAATGGTAAATCGTTTTTGGGAACGCATTGACAGATTACAGGTAGATATGCCTTCATTGTGGTTGCAGCAAATGTTCGTGTCAAATCACAATTTACTTGATTAATTCGTTTGCTACTTATTTATGAATGACTATGCCCCTTGTAAAATTAAGCCATAACAAATCATTTAAGAGCGCGACTATTCATATTATGTCATTTTGTTAAAACAGCTGGAGCGAAGAGTCAAGCAACGGAGGATCACTGAAATTCCGACAAGTTATTACAAACCGTTCTACCAAAATATATAAATAAATTCTTTATAGATATCCCTTACCACGTTCACCCTACACATTCAGGGACGTTTTGGGGAAGATCGCAAACGGTCAGCCATGGATTGAAATATAGACCGTCGGGACATTGAGTTAAAACAGGTGTTCCAGTGCTACAGTCGTAGTAAAGGTTGCAGTTTGGGTAAGGATAGTATTGATTGCCAGGCACACAAATATTTGCTGCTGTCCTGGATGTTATAGCTGACCGAATTGTCGCGCATTATACTTCCTTGTTTCTAATTTATTAGAGCAATAGTGCGTGACTCCGTTTCCAAATCGCAAAATCACTTGTCCCACGCATGTCTCTTCTGTACAGAGTGATTCCTGGGAAGGTGGTCATCTATTTTAAATGGGGGTAAAAAAATCATGCTATAACCAAGCAACAATTTTTATTTTGGGTTTTAGAAGCTTTTTGGGGATTTTTTCGGTTTTTTTCTTGTTTTTTTTATTCCTTTTGGAAAGAAAAAAAACCGGAAAAGTCCCCAAAAAGCTTCTAAAACCCAAAATAAAAATTGTTGCTAGGTTATAGCATGATGATGACCACCTTTCCAAGAATCACTCTGTATACAAACCGTTTTCATTGATTGCAAGACAGTTTGCAATCAGGTTCCCAGATGGCATCCCCACGGTCCAGTTCCCAATGTTTACCTCACTTTGATCTACAATCCAGCCTCCGTCTCTTGGCCTCCCAGGCAAAAGTAGCACTCCAACCCTAAGTTCGTAACAAATGTAGGAGTGGTCTTGTTTAATCGAAATTTCCGCTTACCGTTTGACAACTTCAGTAGGATTGCTGCCAGCACCACATGTTGAATTGAAACAATCATAAATTGTCTTTTTGTAGTAAGAGGTGGGAGAGAAACAATAATAAATCAAGCTGTTTGAACTCCACTTATTCTGCCTTGCGACCGGGGACCTCATCCTCTGCCTCCTCGAGCTAGTTCTGGGTGCCTTTGTTATGTCCGTCTACACAGGGGAAGACGGATTTACATCTTGGATTTGCAATACAGGGGAAAGTCTACCTGCACAACATTGGGCTGGTTGGTAAGTCCTCATTTAGAGGCAATCTTCATGAATTGATCTTTCTTGTTGCATTTACAGGGCTGGCTCTGTCGAATGCGGTCACAATTGCGGCAACGATGGACCGTTTGTTGGCTGTAGTGTCTCCTTTTCAAAAGGTGAGGGACTTCTTTACGTATCGGAAAAGCGTCTGGACGATGGCGATGACCGTTGGAGCTATCTGCGTGCACCTAGTTGTCCTTGATGTTTCCACCCGTAGCTCTCATCCTCCTCCAAGCTTCAAGTATGCCTGCCTTCTTCCGGGCCATGTTTCTGGGCGCATGTGATTTTGACAAATTTTGGCCTACTTGTGTTGTTCCGGGTTGGGAATTTGGCGATTGTGGTGGCGATAAGAGTCAACCGTTGCAACCTTCGACACCACGGGATACACGACAAAAAGACAAACAAGTCGGTACAAATTCTTCTTACCATCGTTGTTGTTTTCTGTCTATGCAACTCGTTCCGTATTCGGCTGCTACGCAAATGGTTGCAGCTTGATGGATTAAAAGCTATGGCTGTCTCACATTTCCTCATAACTCTTAATTCTGCCCTGAATTTCTTCATTTATTGTCTGTACGTGAAGAAGTACAGTGGACAGTTGAAGAGGATGGCCAAAAAAATACTTGGCCCATGTAGCTAGTCCAACGCTTCTCAACCTTTGTATAAGTTGGGTTAACAGAATGAGTATTAATAGAATGAATATTATAGCGATTTCAAGATTTCACATTTCATCCTCTTTGTCTTCTCTGTTGTCGCCTTCAAACGTGCTGTGAGCACGGCCATTTCGGGCGAGAAACGTCCATGTCTTCCGATAAGTTTGAACCAAGACCCCCACTCCAATCTGGATGCCCAAACCATCCATCTGCATGAACGGCATAACCGGAAGCCCCTCAGCGCAAGCCACAAGGAATGACAGACCAAGCATACCCAGAATTATGTAAAGCGTACCGCCCACACTAGAATTTTGAAGAGATAACTTTTCCGGCCCAACGGACCCCTCATTTCCTTCAAGCTTTCCAAGTTTCCTTGTAAGACTAGTGTAACACTCTTTTGTTACACTCCCCATATCCTTGGTAAATATCCCGGTGTTTAGAATCCGCTTGAAGTACATCGGAATATTTGACCCGTGAAGAATTTTGAACATGGCGTATCCAAATTCAGGAAACATGGGTTCGTCTTGGTTGTTCCTGTACCAATCAACGTTCGGGTACCGTTTCCGGAAGTACTCAAATTGGTGGTCCCCCTGTGAATCTGAATGTATTGGATAGGCGAATGCGGATTTCTTGCATCGAGCAAGATGTTTTTCCGCAAGAGTTGTTTCATTTTCAGCATCAAAGTATTCGGGTTTGTACAATCCTGTTGAAGCGAAGGTTTTAAAATCGTCCAGGCGATGAGCTGGAAGAATCCGTGGTCCGACCGCATTCTTCGACAAACCGTAAATGACTAATCTCGTTCTCATGGGATGTTGCAGGAGGTCCTTGTAGTTTCTTAATGCGAATACAACTTGCGAAAGAAACCCATTGCCCACCTCGGGTAGTTGAATTCTGCCGTGCCGATCAAACGAGACATACACAAACTCCCTTCCATGCGTTGCGACGGAGAAGATTCGCATGCATTCAGAAGAATCCTTGTGGGCAAAGTACTTTTCAAGCGCCGCCCTAAAGGCATGGATGGAAGGATATTTTCTGTCCATTTCCGATCGTCGCTTTACCCATAGCTCTGAAGAAGTGACATTTGCATACTTGTCATGGAGACAGGGTAGTTCCGACCACGAGTTGTAAAGCGTTGGAGGAGGAGGAACGTTGACAAAATTGATAACGGACCCGA
>JAQGCL010000023.1:0-36964 GCA_034699605.1 Isotomiella paraminor | reverse complement strand
GAACAAACATGACAAAGGCAACGGACAGAACGCCAGTCAAATGCTCAGCTGGGGGAATTGAAGTAAACGCATAAGCTGTTGGAGATAGCTAAAAATGTATAATCGCAAAGAACAATTTGTTTCCGCGGTACAGTTCTTAAAGTCAAGGGCGATTTCCAATTGTTTTACAAGGGATACTCTCTGGGTGGCTTACTTACACAGGGGACGGCTTCCTCATTCGATTTCCTCCACCCTCAAATCTCATGTCTCACATGTCCAAAATCATCTAACTTTCATACCCGTGTTTTCTTTCCTTGAACCCATGGGTCGGGAGGACAATGAAACGGCATACATTAATTATTGCTCATAGAACTGCCCTGCACCAAGGTTGGTATCATTGCAAAAACTGAGAAGCATGATTTCAAAACATCTAAAAATAGGAATGGTTTTAGAACCCAAGGGATTGGTGAAGCAACCAAATTCAGAACCTCACACAATTTGGTCCAAATTGGTCTCGGTGTTCGCAGCGATGGTAAACAAAAGATGAAGCATCAGGTCCTCTCCTCTGTACAGGTTTTAATTTCTTTTCAAGTCAAGATATATTTGATCATCATCATTATCATCTTAGCTCAATACAGGTACTTGTCAATGAGCATTGTTGCGTATCCATACGGATTAAAAGACGAAGGTTTCTACATCAATAGGATTTAGCTGGAACCGTTACATTCACGTTGAGAGAGGGGGGAGAGTTTTGTTTTGGATATTCAGCTTTGAAAAGCTAACCAGATGGGCTTACATTTGGATTCAATCTGTGTATTTTGCACAATCTCCAGAAGCTACCCATGCACAGGCAGTGGCAACGTAAGTTAGTGAGGAAAGCATGGATTGGAATGGGGAATGGAAGGATCATTCCTTTGTATGGTCATAAAAGTAACAAAAAAGAGCAAAAGGGACACAAATAAATAAAATGATAAACATAAATAACCGTCCCTTTTCACTCGTAATAAAGTTTTTGTATCCCTCGTCGTGTGAAGATTCCTTTTGTATTTCCTCCCTTTCCTCTTCCTTTTCTTTCCAGACCGATTTAGATTTTCCCCCCTTCTGTTTCCAAACGCCAATATGAGTCACCAACAGTTGTCCCAGTCGTTGGCATAATGTCGTACGTGATTATGATTCGGTCGGATGCAATCTGTATATTTTGTCCCCTCGGCTTCATCTCTTTTGTTTGTAATCTACCCTCGGATGTCATTTCTCCCTACTGTCATCTCATCCCATTGCATCTCATCATCCTCATCTACGATGTTGTCGTCAAATTGAATCGTCAGACAAATTCTAATTTACCCTTGGTAAAATAACAGTTTTACCTCATTTAAAAGTAGATAATTATTAATGATTGTTACTTTGTCGTGCACCAAAATATTTCGGATTTATGTAAACTTCATTGTTCCACGTCACTTCTTTCTACAAACTTCATTCTTTCAATTTGACGGTAACATACATTAGAATAGAACGGCAGTATAAATCTAGATCTGTGGTACGGTGAGACTTAGCCCTCTTCCCTTCTTCCCTTCAGATCCAATCCATCCCTCTCTTAGTGAGGGATGGAAGGGAAAGTTGTCCTCCTTCACAACTCCCATAACATCTCATATCATCCCACATCCTGTGACACTTTTGGTCTCTCTTATTGAATTACGGTCTGGGCAAACAAATTATTGCTCAGGTAATTAAGTTTTCCTGGATTACTGTGGGTATTTACCACCCACCAACCAACATCCACTTTACACCATATCTTATAAGACTAATGTTTGGTGCATATTTTGTGTATTCTTTGTGAAAAGCTGTACATCATTTGTCCAAAGCGAAGACGTCTAAAGTACAACTCACAATGGATTCCATGGAATGGTCAAGATTAGGCTGATCTAGGTAGGTACATTTCCTTAGGTTCTATTGTGAGTTTGTATGTCGTAGAGGATGTTGGGGACTCCGGAACCACGCATTGTGAAAATACTAATTTTTGATTTATCTATGTTTTGTTGCAGAACATCTGTTCCAATTGAGGGACAGGGAGTCAAGGATTCAAATGATGATTGAGTCTTCTACAAACCCATCCCATCCATTCTCTCTACCGCGCGCATCATTTTAAAATGGTAAGATGGAGTGTTAACCTCGGCCAGAGTTACACTATCTTGAACGTCGTTTTTGATTTGTTCGTAGGTCGTCATTATGGACGGGAGGACCCAAAATCAATGCGTCGCTAACTATTTGGCCGGATGGATGGCTCCATGACACTCTGTACCGCCCCAGCGCCCGTTCGAAGAAAACGAGAAGGAACTTCCAACCGCGTCAGTACAACCTTAGCCTGTTTGTAGGTTAATTTGAGCTACTTTAGCATCCTATTTTTCATAAATGCCGCTCTCTTCAAGCTCGCAATCCTTTGCTCGTGAGCACGAACGAAACTTATTGGTTGGGCGTACACATGGGATGTGTTGACGTTGGGTGAGTCTAGCTAGGCTTCCGATGACAAGACGACAACGGTCACAAAATAATAATCCTCACAACTCACAACTCTGTGGTATTGGGTCGGAGTGAGCATCATAAAATGCGATTAATTCATTTTAAGAGAAAGTGAAGCAGCGATTGCAATGAGAGGTCACGAAAATAAGAAAGAATGGACTCCTCGCTTTTCTTGATTTGTTGTAGTTTCTCTTTTTCGCAATAGTAGCATGCACCGTGTAAAAATGCCTGTACTATTGGGCTAGTCACCTGTGCCTCTAATCGACGGTGAGTGTTCTGGGTCAAATAGAAGAGGGTAAGGATTCGAGAGGTTATACTTCATTGCATCGTCCCAATTATTGGTAGCAGCAGCTAATTCAAAAAGTTCTATATAATCCATTGGGTCATCACTTGGTTTACCACTAAAGAATATTGGTGAACTGCCTTCTATTTGGAATAGAGGGAGTGTTCTGGCCTGTACTATTTGTACTATTATCCAACTGCCATGGATCCATTCCACGTCCCTGAAGGACAGGTGGAGGTGCCACGGTACTAGCGTTAGTCCTTACATTTTCTTGTCCGTTATTGACGGCTTGTATTAAGGGTACTTGACAGGATGTTCCCTCTACCAAGCTCGATCATATCCTCATCAGTATAAACATCAAACATTTCATTTAAATTAGGTTCACTAGAGGATAAAATTCCTGCAGCTCCTTGAGGAAATTGCCCGAATCTATTAAAACCATCCATCACGGATTATATGGTAATAATCAGAGTCTAATTTTCTTCATAACGATACTTCATTCTAAATATATCGAGACCCCTGCTGGTTGGTTATTTACGTTCACCATTTCACCCCACTAAAAATATTATTCATTGGCAGAAGTATTTTATTGGTCAAGCTGCTTTTAGGACGGAAATTTCCACAAACGCTATCGGAATCGATCAGGCGCGCTATGAGTTTCGTATACCTCCGTATCCTTCCTGTCCTGGAAAGGATGTCTGAACGTTACCCACGCATAATAGATTTCATTACGTGTTACTTTGTTGGCGTAAAACAACATGAGATTTCTACAAATTTGACTTGTTTTTGTTATTTTGGAAATAGAATTTTCCCATTGGTAACCCTCAATGCTTGCCACAGTGCAGTACGCACTTGCAGTAACAAACTCTGCCCGGTTAAACATATCGTTAGAATTACATACTCACACACTCTCAAAACCTGCGCCATTTCATAAAGAAATTTTAAAGTGTCATAAACGCAGTTTGCACAAAGCTTTGGCTTTTCCAAGAATGGTAGTTTTGGAATAGTCGCTTCTCTGCTTACTTGTGACTTACTACATTATTTTTTTCTACTCTGTTCATGTACGACTGTAGTTGGAACCACTCCCTTTACAATAAACTAAATGAAATACATGGATGCATGTTGAATTGATGACATGTCTGGGTTTTATTGAAGCATAAAAATTTATTGTTGTATTTTTATGGCTACGAACGCTTCAAAGAGAAGAAACTTTTCGTTTCAAAGAACGCTAAAATCGAAATGACCAAATACTGCGTAATGTACTGCATTAGCTAAGTATCACGCAGATAACAGTGTTGTATCATTGCTTTCCCTGACAGCTCAATAAGTTCAATCCAGCATTGTAGTTCGCCCTTGTCAAAACAGCAGCCGAAGTGCTCTCAACAAACAGGGCATCCACTCCCATGTCAAAAAATCCTACCATTTCCTCCTTTTCGCAATTCCGTTCACAGTGATACCTAAAGTGGCAGCCCCCCGTAGCATCCAACTTAGAACTGTGGATTTCGTAAATGCCGATTCCCATCTTACGCCTGTGTGCTTCGGGGATAAACTCCTCCGGTCTTAGAAAACCTCCCATGGCACGGACTAATTCGCGATCCGGAAGTGTCAGTTCTAAAAGATAAACAGAACTCAAGGTGATGGATGAAGCAAGGGTAAACCGGAGATTTGTCAAGTTTCACCTGTCCGCCTAATTTCAGCTTCCACCGTGTTACACAAAAGTTCTTTCCAAATGGCCACGTAGTCACTGTAGGCTGAAAGTTCTGCCCAACCGCGTCTTGTGAGTGCGATTACATCATTCCAAATTACCGTCATGATCCCCACATTTGAAAATCGAAGTTGCGTGAAGAAGAAATATGAGGTACTCCTTTCCATACTTTGTAGTATCACAGGGCCACATTCTATTGGTCTTCCGTGATAGGAGCATCGGGGAGGGTCACCAAAGCTCAATGGGTACCCGTTGGAGTGGAGCATGTTCAATACAGTGGTTTCCATAAACCGTGGAATCACTTGGTTGTGATACGAGGGAGCTTTCAGCTCAGGGATGATACCTATTGGTCGCCCGAATTGATCCGCCGCTTGGTGTACCGTGTCCAAGAACTCCTGGAACGTGGGAATTGGGTAGACGTATTGGAGGTAGTCGGAACCAGGCACTTTGTTTACTTGAGCTACCCTAAGCTCTTTCAATTCCTCCAGTGTGAAATGAATGATGAGCCAATCGTCAACCACCAGGATCTTTGTTCCGTCCACTAGTACGGTATGATTCCCCCTCAGAGAAGCATACTGTGGGTGGAATTGCACATCAGTTGATTCCTTCAGAGTTGCATCGTGGTGACACACAGGGATGCCGTCTTTGGTCAACACAACATCTGTGTCAACGTAGTCTGCCCCTGTACATTGTATAATCTTTATATGTGACTCAGAGGGGCTTAATTTACTACCTTGCACAGCTGCTAACCAAAACGCCCCGATTGTATTCCTTGGGAGGTAAGAGCTCTCTCCGGCATGAGAGAACAGAAGCGGAGGACGTCCACTCAGCGTAGGCCAATTTGCAATTCCAATTCCTGCTCCCTGTGAACCTTTCGTTACATGTATTACTGTCACCCAAACCCAAGTTGTGCAACAAAGTAACGAGAAGGAATGCGACAAATGCTTTGACATCTCAATGCTGCCAATAGCACTAATTGAATGGCCGTGAGTACCATTTGGAAGGACGACTGAGGGACTCAACATGTAGATATAATCCTCTTTATCCATATTCATGTAAATACAGAAAATCTCCGTTATGAAAAATAGGTATTGTCGAGTTAGCAATGCCATCGTCCTTGTCATCGCAAATGTACATTTGAGTCATATGTGACTTACGAGACGCGTCATTACCAGCCAAAATAATTAGCGTCTGACATTATGCCAATACCTAACCTACATTACTAATAATTTTGTTTACCGTCAGGATGAATTAATGACATCTGTGCGGTAGAGCATGGCCCCTGTCTAGTCTTTACACTAATTGCATTGATTATAATGTAAATGGCAACAGTCTGGTCGGTATGTAGATATTAACTGAATCACAATCAGCTCATCCTACACCAGGTACATACACTGGACTATGAAGCAACAGACAAACTAATCAATGACTTGTACAATATATCTAGATACATGGCGTTAATAAAGTCAACCAAATCAAAAGAACGCAGCACGACTAGCTGCTTTTATGTCGGGAATCATAGAGAGACATAGCAAAACTGTTGCCCCATCCCGTCATTTGTAGTATGCAGTATTAGTTTTGTTTTTGTAAGATAGTAAAGCATTGTATCTTCTTGAATAGAACAATTAGGAGTTGTGTATCGTGGAATAATTTATAATGGAAATGGGGGAAGATAATTGGGGAACATAGCTTTAGCCCACGTAGAATGTTTAATGCCGAATTTAGTTTAATCCGAAATCCAGTTGATTTAAGCTTTATTCCGAGTTTAAAGGTTGCAAAGCTTTTAACCTGGAGAATGAGGTGATGCGTGTGTACCCTGCGTTGCACGGCAACAACGGATACCAACAAAACACTCCCTGCATAACTATACGTGGATTTTTGTCTCAGTCCTACCCAAAATGTAGGGGTAGGTCCCTGTCGATAATTGTTTCAAGGAAGGGGAGTATGCGGGAATCTTTCACTTTAAGTTTTGTGAATGCGGAGTTTGGTACGACGTTGTTGTGGACGATAGACTCCCAACAACAGAGGATGGGGAGCTAGCTTTCCTGAGACCAAACGAGGATGCACCGAACGAGTTCTGGGCTCCTCTACTGCAAAAGGCTTACGCCAAGTAAGGTTTTAGGATAAAAAAGCTATGTAACGTAACGCTAATTAACTACTCCGTTTTATTATATCAAGGTTCCATGGCACTTATGAAGCGATTGAAGGAGGTTGGGCTACTGAAGCGTTTGACAACTTGACAGGAGCCTTCATGCTAACCATCCCATTTTCAGAACAATTGGAGTCGAGTTGGACGCAGGTGGAACAAGTCATGGAAGTTCTAGATAGATGCTTCAAGAGCGGTGGTATTGCATGGACAGAGACATCTGTGAGTCATTTTAATCGATTTATAATCGGTCTTAAATTTTGTGGTGGCATTTTACAGAGGGGGACGCAGGGCATTATTAGTGGGCACGCCTACTCGATTACGGGATTGGCTGGGGATAAAGTGAGGCTGAGAAATCCTTGGGGACAGTCCGAATGGCACGGACCTTGGGGTGATGAGTAAGTATGAAAAATCTAACCTTATGATTTGCTCAGGAATTCAGTGTCTTTTTTGCAGTTCACCCCTCTGGAAGTACGTTCCTGAGAGTCAGAAAGAGGAATGGGGATACACAAAGAAGAATGATGGAGAATTCTTTATTTACGTGAAGGACTTTATCGATAATTTTAACCACATGGATGTCTGCTACTTTTCCCCTGATGCCTTGGACTGTAATGAAGAAGGAAAGGGAGATGGAAAGTGGTTTACTTGGCAAGCGAGTGGCAAGTGGGAGAAAGGGGTTAGTGATGGTGGATCGCCAAACTACATCTGTAAGAGAAACTGTTAAATGCCCTTAACATTCAAATATTAGAATCTACAACGTACGTACAGGGACATTCCACTCCAATCCCCAGTACCAAGTGACCGTGGGAGAGGAAGGGGGTGACTCTGCATCCATTACGTTGGCTCTTACTCAGAAAAAGGGGGAGAGAGGTCGATCGTACGAGTTTTTGGGACAAGATCAAAGCAAAATTGGTGTTACGGTTTATAACGTGAGTTTATCTGCTTGCAAAAACATGCATAATAGTTTACATTTTATACATATTTAGATGCAAACATATCAAAAGAAGTGGATTGGTCGTCAGGACATGACATTCTTTAAAGACAAGGATCCAGAAAAGGGTGGTAATTTCGAGCAAAACATCAAAATCTGTGAAAGGTTTAGCCTTTCACCAGGAACGTATTTCTTCATTCCAAGCACAGCAACACCCAATCGTGTTGGTGAATATCACATTCAAATATTGTCGGACAAGCCTCTTTCCGTAGTGTGAGTCCTACTACAACCAAATGAAACTTACTTTTGGGGTGTACAATTAATTGGAATCGTTTCTATTTGCCGTTGCCATAGGTACCCGGAGGAGAAGCAAGGGGATACTTTCAACGGATTTTAAGATGGTTAGAGAAAGGCTCATTTCGCCCCATCTTAACATGACTAAGAAAGTAGGGACCTTCTTTAAGTTGTACAAACTTGAGTAAAATTTCTCTGGATCTGATTACGTGTCAATTTGCCTCTTTATTTCATAAACAAGTTCATTCACTCCCGGCTGTGTTGACGTCAATAACCCCTTCGTAATTGATTCGTTGAAGTACATTGTACCGTTTGTCCTTTTAAAATATGAGGCCTGCAAGTTGTTGCGACAGTTTTTTGAGGCAGTAATTTACACACTGCAAACAAAATGTTGTCACAATTTCATGAATTAGCATAGAATAAATCCAGTTTACAACAGACACATAAATTAGTCTTATGCCATTGTCAAAGTTACAGCAATTCAGGATGCAGTCTTCTTTTTTTCGACCATGGGGAAAACCAAATGGCTTCTATTAATTATGGTGACAGCAGTGGTATGTCATCAATTTGTCCATTCTTCTATCGAGATGTTTGTGACAAGTAAGGAAAGGGAATTTGGCTTTGGTCTTGTTCTATCCAGTCATTTAAAGTATGCAGTATGAGTTTTCTTTTTGTTGAACAGAACCATTAGGATTGGTGTATCGTTCAGTAGTTTATGAGTAGGGAAAGATAATTGGGGAACATACCTTCAACCCACGATGAATGTTTAATGCAGAATCCAGTTGAATCCGGAATCCAGTTGATTTAAGCTTTATTCCAAGTTTTAAGGTTGCAGTGCTTTTAACTTGGGGAATGAGGTGATGTTTGTGTACCCTCCGTTGCACGGCGACAACGGATACCAACAAAACACTCCCTGCAGAAATCTACGTGGATCTTTGTCTCAGTCCTGCCCAAAATGTAGGGGAAGGTGGTCCTGCTTCTGCTTGTGTTACCACACATTCAAATCCAAAACCTTATGTAAGTCCATACAGTCATACCTTGCAACATCCAGGTAAGCTATTACACGTTTGAATTGGTGGTCCTACATTGCAATTTGCAACGTTTTACAGAAAGCTATGTGGTTATTTTTAGACAAGAAATGGCACGGTCAATAATGAGGTTCTCCATGAAACTTGAGGGAACGTGTAACTGCAAAAGAAAGCTATCGTAACACACGCAACATGTATCCAAGAACAACTTGACTCAAAATTGCTTATTGAAACTCTTCCCACTTCCTTCTCCCCATTTATCCCTTCTTCTGGATCGGGCTTAACCCCCTCGCCAACCTAAAAACTATGAGCATGTATAACATTCTGATTGACAAATGATTTCGGTTGTTTTTGCTACCATCTTAGTTCTATTTTAGATGTAAGTCACCCTTAGGAACCTTGTAAAGATGTCGCTCTCAAAAGTAACGTCAGCAACAAATCACCGAAATCGCACGGCGTCGTACCTGCAATTTCGTTTTGCATGAATATGGCATTTGTATGCCTATATCTAGGCATACATATTAGGTAGAATTAATTTCCATAACTCTACCAAAAACTGGAATATTCCAATCCTACAAGAACCGTTGTATGTGGTTTTTGTGGATCCAAGTATACATTGAGGGTGTGTTGAAGTAAATTCGACAAAAGACAAATAATGAATGACATTTCCTTAGCTGGTACAATTGTACAATCGTGTTAAATCTAAATCTATGTTTACGTGACAGAAGCTGTAGGCAGCAGGAGAAGGAGGGATATTGTTTGGGACACACAGAACTCCTGAACTACCCGCGGAGTGGTTTGATCAAAATGACAACCGCCAAATCCTACTTTCAAAGGCTGCATTCCCAGTAACCCTTTCCTGTTTACTTTACTGTGATCCATTGTCATCATGTTAGAAAGAAGTGCAATTTGTTTAGATTTTTTGTTTCAATAGTAATCAATAACAAGGATATTTTCATGTTGAGTTGTTACGCCGGATTGCAGAAGAACTTTTAGTCTTGGTACGAGCAGTGCCCATCCTGGGCCAAATATCTGACTTTTTGACGCTCCAACTTTTTAAAATTGTTTAGGTATAACTGAATATGCAGTTTTGCATGCAAGAAAGACTTGGGACTTCAATGTATGAAGGTTTCCCCTTTTTCGAACGACCAAAGATAACAAGCGTGGTATTAGCTTGCTGCTTTTGGCTCTTTGCTGGCTGGCTGGGCAATTTACTACCAGGAAACCCGTAGAACCGTATTGTGTCTAAAGTTGGTATTACACAATGTTGCCCTGGAACGTTGCTTTTGAGATCTACAGTCCAGTTAAAAATATGTATTATTTTTCACGACCAGATTACCATTGTATTGTTCAATACCATACAACTGATTCAAATTAAAGAGCTTTGTGTTCGGCTGCTGATGTAATTTTCAATTAATCGTTTCCAATGAAATGTATTGTTGTTAGTCGAGCAAGATTATATTTGAATGCATAAATCTGACGAGCTTCACCTAACACATCGGCATTTAATTCGAAATGTATTAAACTTAATCCTAAGTGTCCTAGCTGTATTGCAAGTGCAAAATATAAAGGAAGGCACAAGAATTTTCGTTGGGACTGCGGTCGTAAACAACTTCCCTCACAAAACTTTAGTAACCTCCAAAATCACTCATTGTTCCTTGTACGTATCTCCATTATTAGCAAGGTCACAGCAATACTGCACAAGGGATTTTGGACGCCATGTTTGTACTCGATTCAGTTTAACTTTTGTATGTTCTGTGAAATTTAACTGAACATTTCCTTGGTGACAAGACAAACAGGCAAATAACTTTTCCAGCTATTTAACTCGAAAGCCTTGCCTCCTTGAATTCAAACGTGCACCTCGCGCTTCTCCATCACACACCATGACGCTGGCAGCGTTCAAACTCTTATTGATTGCTCTCATCCTCCTTGTCTACATGGTGATAGCTTCCAGTCGGGAGTTCGGGTTCGGCAGTCGTGGGATATCCTTAGTTGGAGTACGGACCCCAGGCTGCAAATTTTATTGTTACCTCCTTAAGTGCTTGAATCCATGCTGCAGAAGCGGTAGCTGTGCGTGCGGTTGCAAATATTTGGAAAAACAATGATTCTCCCATAAGAGGCACAAATATGCAATTGTACCCTGTACGAATTAACATATGTATCCATCCGTTCACCTTTCTTGCCCTACAGGATTAGACCAGCCGGTGCCAGTATCTTTATACTACTCACAAGCCAACATATCTGGGTGTCCGAGAGCTCATAGAATCTGGTTTCAGAAAGTTGTAAGGCTTGGTCTACATGCACCATTGGTACCCTTGGATCGTCTGAATGGGAGGCTTAAGGGACAAGACGTCAAGCAAATGTGACACTAAAGGGACATGCTACGAAATTTCCAAAGTCGGCGAAGCAGCGACGAAGATTCGACGAAGAGGAACATACTCAATTATAGCGGCATTTTTTATGTTGTATCGTGTAGCAAATGTAAAACATTGGGATAGCTTCAGCTAAATTTCTGAGTTACAGTATTTTGTTTCTGACACGAAAAGTGTCTATTGATTGATTGATGTATTTGGGTGCCAGGGTGATAATTCCTACTTTGGGTCGGCTTCGGTGGAAGCATCTGCTTTTTTCGTTGGAGCATATGCTGCTCCTCGTCTAAACGACATAACGGGGGCAATCCCATCTCCCTTTAGTGTTGCAGCGGGTGCCCAACGTCCTTCGGGAGGTGGTGCCTGGACACAGCAGGGCACAAATGAGAAGCACATTCAATAAACAAAAGTTGCTTTTAGTAAGTTAGTATTTCAGAACCTTCGTTACTGCTATGTATCCCAGTACCACAAAGAAAAGCGCTACGGTAGTACACTTCATGCTGATTATTCGAGTGTCAAAAATGTGTCGGCCTTGATTTTGTTAATTTGGAGGAGAGGTGGCTTTCCTCAACTGTATAGGACTCCTATAGAAGTTACAGTAATAAAGCCTAAGCTATATACCATAGCTAATGAGTAACATTGTATTCCAAAACACAAAAGAACCATAAAGTGGAAACGGTTTTTGACAACACCGCAGGTTGGTATTATTGAGTAATGCAAATTTGTAACCAATGTATCCGTCTTTATTAGTATGCCAAGGCACACTAACTAATCCACTTGAAACACGAAATCTACATTGCTGTATAACGTGCGTGAGTACACATGATACCGATGTTTGGAAATGCTGTCATTGCAATACCGCAATGTTTTATAGTCGAACTGTCATAAAATGTAGCTTACTAGGGAACAAGGCAAGCTGTCCGAATGTTGATGACATCACTCTACTCATTGTTTCGTTTTCAACAATACAAGCAAGGGAATTTAGCCATGACAAACAGGAGACAAAGTCTCTACAGAAGAAAACGATGGGAGCGTTCCAACTGTAATATTTATCCACGTGTGATTCATCAATTCCCCTGCATTATTTGGCCTAAGGGGACCGGAGGTCAGCCTTGGAGCATCCTCGTCAGGCGGAATCGATTTGGCAGGAGCAAGGAAGTCAAAGTGGAGGATGGACTGTTCCTTGTTAATGGATCCATTCTGCTTAGGAGGAAGCTGTGTTTGCAATTGCAAATCGTAGGGACAAAAGTTGTTATGTGATAGAATAAAGATGTAACTGGTAACTTGGTCTCCATTTACTCACTAATTTACGACTTGGTTACAAATTAATTTTTAAAGCTTTTATATTCCAAGAGCATCTATGCTTATTTTGGCGCAGCTTCAGCAGAAACATCTAATTCTTTCCCTGGAGCGGCTCCGTGTTGTCCTGGTCGCGGTGCAGCCCCGGCGGCAGAAGACTCATCCGCATCACCAGGCTCTGCTGCTGCTGCTTTTGCCACTCTGGGTGCCTAACAAGAAACACGCATAAGTCAAATCGTTCACCTAACTAGCTATGTAAATTGGTAGTAATAACCTCCGTGACCGTGACTGCCATTATCCCAAGGGCGACAATGAGGAGAATTGCAGTGAACTTCATTACGTTGAATTTTTCAAATGAAGACGTAGGTTGACTGGAAAGTGGAATTGTTGGAATGTCGTGCTTTTTTACGTTCGACCTTCGAGAATTCATTGAGTTTCCAATGTTGCTGTGTTCCATTGTTGTTCAAAACACAAAGAGCCATGAAAATATTGACTTTTCGACTTTGCTTTTTTGTTCTTTCGTTACCATTTTTCGAGATTTTGAACTAATGCGATTGCAGACAACTTTTGATGGCGTTTGAGCAACTATATCTACACTATAAATAAATATTAGCAAACAAGATTTCGCCAGATAATTCCTTGAAGGTCATAAATTAAGATTTATGTACACATTAGCAGGGTCAGTGACTGTCTGATGCTAAAGTCTACAACCACAACGGGTGTTCCATCATCCACAAAATTACCCCCGAAAGAGATTTTAAGTGGTTTCATTGATTTTTGTAAACGCTTCAAATACGCGACGTCAGCCCTTTGTGCACCGATTTCCCCTACCACCGGTTTCTGCCGGAGCACTTTGCTGGATATTGAATATACTCTTGAAGCCATGTTGCAAGTCAGGAAACAAACGCCAGAAGCATCCAATCCCGCCAAGGGAAACAGGTCGTACAACCACCAGTCCAGACGTCCTCTCATCCGAATAGAAGCAAATATCCCCATTATCATTCCACCTACAGATGTCGTGATCATTAGGGGAAACATTATCCTTAGTCCATCGTTCACGACGCGTTCCACAAGCTGCAGGACTCTGTAACTGGTAATATCCAAGGATTTTGAATTTACCAGGATTCTTGCGTATTTCCACATCGACGTGATACAAAGAATGATGATGAAAATGACGTAGAAAGCCCCAGAGTACAGGACATTAGTCCAGAAATAAATGTCCGCGCAAACGATGGCTGCTCTCAACAAGATATCCAGTTTGTTTCCGGTCTGGCATTGCGAATCGAAGAGCAAAGCGTTAATGAATGGAGGTTGACATGGGAGAAAGATGCTCTACATAATCAAAAAACGTTGATTAGTTTATTTACGTTTTCATACGATCAAAATGTCCCATTCTAACTAGCAATCCCATAAGAATGCAAAGAAGGGGCATGGAATGTTGAATCAGCTGTTGCATCAGTCGCACCAGTTTGTCCCCTGTTGTAAGGGCAATTGTTTCGTTGGTGTGATTTCCTTATCCGTAAAAACAAAAAAATACTTTGTGCGATTACCCGAACGAATTGTTTACAGAATTTCACCTGTTCGCAAAAGCCATCTCTCATAGTTCCCCAAAGTATTGAGCAATGTGTCAGGTCTCAACCCAAACACTTCCAATCGAAACAGGGACGCAAGGAGGTACAACATGATCAAGAAAGACCCGACTGTCCTCTCCGTTGGCGACATTTGGTTATTGGAGATTGCTTTAAATCCCAACGCTAGATGTATCCATTGCAACAGAGTAAGGCAACGTGACACCTTTAACTTATCCGCTCTAAAACGTATCCATCCTACATCCCAATCGTAGGGGAGTCCAATCATGTATTTGTTACATTGAAGGATCCATTTAAAATACTTTGTGGATAGCAGGAAAAGTCCTGGAGCCTCCCTCATGATGGGCATATGAAGTGTACCAAAAGTAAAAGTTCGATTGGTTCGCGACCTTCTGCTTTGGTTGGTCGCTGTTAATTAAACAAAATCTGAGAGATTGCTACATGTCGATTTCCGATCACCGATTTAGCTCAACTCAAATGCATATGCAAACAATACGTAAGTCCCAAAGATTACACGTTATCAATAATCATAATTTAAGGAACAAGTCATTCAAGTCGACGATGCAGATATTTAAGTAAAGGCACTTCCTGATTGTGAACAACGGTTCCAATCTCTCATCAGGATCATGGGAACTGATAAGGCGGGGTATATGGCAATGGGTTCAGGGGTACCCAAAACCCTGTTATATGTATCTTAACGTCGACGATTTGATATGGTTTATGCGGATATCGTTGTCCAATATTCCATGGTCTGCTAGGATTGTAAGTTACAATACTATATGACTTCCGAGACCAGCAATTTGGCACATTGATTTTTGCCACGCGTGTGTGGGTTTCGTAAGTAGAAGTCCGGAAATTATTAAAACGTTTAATCATGAGTAAATTTTCTCACTTGTAATTGAAGCCTCCAGAAACAATCAGTATGGACATTCTCATATTCCCCCAAAGTTGATAAAATTAAACATTTAAAGTTTGTCCTCTAGAATGTGTTACTTTATTGATTGGAGGCCGCAAACGTATCCTGTTGCACCAGTCCGTACCGTAACGTATTTCTGGTTTAGTTTTAAAATTTTTCTTATTGGAAACCACAAACATCGAACAAAGCAACTATTTTGTAGCACCAACATGTATGACTCAACAACAGTTTTCTTATGTGTACTGAATTGAGTATATGTAACCATGGATAGTCTAAATAATGTCTTATGCTTAGGACTATGGTAATGACAATTACACGATTTTTAATGTTCTTTTTCAAAGTTTGTTTCTGATTTTTGACAAAATGTCCCACAGTATAAAAGTTACATCATCACCTCAACTGTTCTTCTTCTACACCACGTCACCACCCGGTGGAGCCGCGTAGTTATTATCCACGTCATGAGGACTTCTGAACAAACTTCTTTGCCTTTCGGTAGATAGTGTGCGCATCCGTCTCTTAATTTCTACAAACAGACATATAAATGTATATAACATGGAAAATATGCTGACTGGCATACCCAACTGCTTTCTTCGTTCATTGAGCCCATTGGTCTTCTTTTGCAGTATCACGATGGCGACTAAGAGTACCACGGTTAGGAGGGACAGTAAGATGATGGCAGCCAGAAGCCCATACCATCTAAATGTAGTAAACTCAATTCAATGTAGTAAAAAACTACCGTTCATTAGACAAAATACTTACTCCCAGTCTGAACCTTTGGCTGCCTTTCCATTAAAAATGTCAGGTTGTAAGTAAGAAACACTGGTGTCCGTCGTAGTCTCAAAGTTGGACATTGGAGGGCGTCCAATGTCCTCTCGCACTGGATACCAATGACAACGCCTTATCCCCCGAACGTGGTCCGAACTGTTCATGGGTAGTTGCATTAACCGTAGAAGAATTGGACACTGAAATTTTAAATGGTCATCAATGTTTACCTGCAAAACCAAACCCCCTGGTAATTTCCTGGTGATCCCTGAAGCAGTTTTTGAAGCTCCCCAGCTTTTTTCCCAGTCTCCATGTAAGTCAATAAAAATTATTTAAATGCAAACCAAAAACTGTCTACTTTTAAATGCAATACAAGGCTTTTGAACAAGGCTATTGGATGACTATTGCGATGCAAATATGGTTGATAAATTAGTTGACCTGAAAAGAGGAAATTGTGGTTGTACTGACGTCTATGTTATCACATTTTATTAGTTTTGATAAAAACAAATAACCTTTGGAATGCTTTGACCACAAAAACACACACTCCACTGCATGTACATAGACTTGAAGAAAAGCTAAACAATACAAGGAACAGCAACAATCAAATTTGCTGGATTTTTCTGTGGTTTTGTTAACAACATCGTATTAAGCTCCATGGCTATGCAACCTCTATCTATCTACTATTCTGGATGTTCTGTTTTCAGGAAATGATGGAATATGTGTCTCGTATGACCCCAAAGCATGTAGAATCTATCATGATTCCGTTTTCTTTTGTCCACTGGAACCACTAATCTCAATTTCCCCCGAACTCGTTCCTTTGCTCTCTTTCCTTCCCACAGCTCCCGTTCTCTTCTTTTTAATCCGGTCGTTTCGAAAGTAGGCAATAGCATTTACCATGCCTCCAGCTTTAATCATAACGATGCCGAGTACCCAGAGCGTGGAAGTAAATGGATGGATGACATGAACGTCATACAAAAGACCCCAAACGACAAGGGCCCAAATCACGCAAACCGTAGGGAGATACAGGCAAATCCCAACAAGGACAAAGGTAGTGAGGCAATGTTGGGCTGTTTCGTGATAGGCGTTACTTATATTCCCCGCTAGAGCATAACGGGAACGCCTGATTTTACGTTTGATTGAAATGTAGACCATCATGCAGCAAATGGTTTGCAAGGTGATGAGGACGACAATGAAATGGTACACATAGTCGGTGTTTCTGTTTGATGTCTCTACGAAGAGGAAGTATGGGGATATGCCCAAAAATCCAAATCCGTCGACAATCCCAGTGACAATTCCTGGGATGCCAGCACACAAGGCGTGAAGTTTCCAGTCCCATTTCCCAAGAGATGGCGCACCATTTCGTACCACTTTCATGTAGGTATATACGGAGACTGCGGAATACATCAGCTGTTGGTATCTAGATACGTATGTTTAACAAACAAAAAATAGTTGTTACGCAACTGAAATTTGGTCAACCAAACTGCCGTTTGCCAATATATTTATCTCTTATTTGGTGCGACCAAGTGACAATTATTAATTACATATTTACTTATTTGAAAAGGGTACACTTTGGTAGAAAACGAACCCAATGAAAAAGAAGTTTGTCTTTGACAGTATGGAGACAATCAAGTTCGATGGGTAGACTTGAATTATCAGCAAAATGGCATGATCAATCAAATGGCTGACCCCCCAAAAACCGTCTGCGAGAGCAATATAAAATGGAAATCGCTCAGTAAACCCTCGGTTACGTCCGTCTTTCCGGTTTCTCAAGATGAATAGTGCAGCTACAATGGAGCCAACAATTGACAATAGAATTTGGATCATTGAACAGATGTGCATGATGTAGAAGATGGTGTAGTTCCCCTCCCACACAGCCGAGCTGCCTGACCTCAGTTGGTCCCTTGATCGTGGATGGATGCTGGTGTGAATGATTGGCATTGTTGATTGAGGGACTTTTGTTTTGTTTGTCTCAGTTAGTATCCATTTCCAAACTGAGCTTGTGGTGCATTGGCCTAGTGTGTGGCATGCTGCAGTTACATTGCAGTTTCCTTTATTAGTTTTCTTGCATGTGTCTACCTTTGTTATAGGGAATGGCACTAAAAACCTTTCCTGGTGTACATTGCTGTGGAGAAACGAAACAAAGCAAGATTTTGTATGGACTGTCTACTTTTGAATGCACTAAATATTGGACAAGGTTTTGGTGACTATGTTGTCAATGCTATTATTTTTAATAAAAGTAAATAGTGTCAAATTGAATAACATATGGACCACACACACACACTTATTCAACTGTGTCAAGGCAGAAAAATTGTCAAGCAATACGAAGAAAAGCAGCAATCAATTATTAGAATTTTATTTTATTTTGTTAACAAAATCGTAATCCCACGGTTATACCAAGTCAATAGCTAAAATAGCTAATTGGAAGATGACTTGTGGTATAAGATTTACTTATTCGCTCCCTTTTAGTTATTCCTTTGGGTACATAATGTTTAAATCACATAAATTGCAATTGCACCACAGTATCCACGTCAATGCATGACTGACCAGAACGAGAGCAGCGCAAGCAACATCTCTAACATCCAGTGAAAGGTACACATGGAAAGATAAGCAATGTAGAATATGCAAGAGAAACATGTAGCACATAGCAGAGAAAACGAAACATGGAATCAGGTCATAGCAAAATAAAAGTAATTCGAAAGGAAATAGAAATATGATAAGACGAACAAGTCCTCGAACGAACATTTCAAACGGGCCAGGCACTATTATAATGTATATTCGCATATACATTATAGTGCCACTATAATGTATATGCGATGCAATCACAATTTGTTGACATTCCACAACAGGTTACTTAAATCCACTTATCTTGCAAATTCATTAACCTCAGTTACAATACCGTTTTGAAACCGAATTGGACAAACCGTTAGAGTCATTATGTTTGCTAATGTATACGTACTTTGAGTACGCTGAGAACAATGCATTACCTTGGAAGGATTAAAGATTTATGACTCATTAAAGTCACCGCACACAAAGGCTGGACCTTTTAAGCTTCAAATTGCAAGAGGTAGCCACCGTTTACAGAGTTCTTCAGACTACTTCATATTGTCAATAGGCGACTCTACCATAAAACTATGGGAAAGGTCCTTTTGCTTCTGCTCTTGCTGTTCCCCGTGATACTAATGGTCGTTCAGCTGGGTGAGGACAAAACTGCTGTGCTTTTAGTGCATAACATTCAGAGGTGTGTACCGCAGTTACATATTTTGTAATACCAACAGAGGCGAAGAAGTACCAGGGGCGTGGGGCGAGTGAGGTGGGGTTTGGAGATGCTGTGGATGATGCGAATCCGATCACCAACCGATTGCAACTTACGGAGGGTCAGGAGAGGCTCCTTGCAGGAGAAAAGTTAGGCGGGTGAAGACTTAAACGAAATCCAACCTGTGACCATTAAAGAACCCATGGGTACCCGATACTACAGTTGTTTTTTACACCAGCGTAGTGGTAGCAAAAACTTAAAATGTATAGCGTCCTATTATAGTGTTCCCCCTTTTCCTCCCTGTTTACCGTTATATTCATTACACGGACCATGAAAACATTTGAAGTGAAATATAAAGGTAATTGCGAAGCAATTGAATTAATTTTCTGACACTAATTGGCGACAAAATATTGGCGTTTTTTCGGCAGAGGGCGCCAAGCACGAGATTTCGCCCATTCAAAAAAATTGCCCATCTTTTTTGTCCAGTCGTACTCCATGTATCTGATGCGAATGTTCATTTGAATACCAAAAGTGCGAATTTCGGATTTTCTTCAGGTCATAATCCGTCTCAAAGTGACCATTGCCAAAAAGGCAGACGCTCTTCCTTCAGTAAACCGTGGTAGAACTTACAATTAATTAATTGATTAAGGTTACGTGCCATCGTCCATCGCTGTCACTATCTTTCGAAAGGCATACCGTAATCCTTTGATAACCAAAATGCATAGTTTATCGTACAAAAAGGACCTTGGGACATCGTTATCCGTGTCGTTGGATTGTGTCATTTAACGACATTTATCTCTAATTTTGTCACTGGCTCCTGGTATGTAGGAAAAGTGCAAAGATGAAAAACCAAGATGACGAGGACAAAGAATTTACATATTTTATACTATTCATGTTATATTTGTTAACAATCAAATACAACCAACCAACCCTTAATAATCCAACATGTTTCTAGAAGGTACGAAGGGCCAGAACGAAGGCTGCCGCTACAACACCAGCCCTGAGGGTCCCATGACCAAACTTTCCCGCACCACCGGTGGCACCCGTAACATAGTTGCATCTATCTTGGTTACAAATGCACGTCTCCGTTCCCCTAATTACGACGTTGCCAAACCACCACTCGTAATTTCGAAGACCACATCGACTCACATCGTTAGAAAAGGCTTCAGCGCAACCACGGATCAGAAGGGTTGTACCATTGTTGATTCCAGTCGAGTTTGCACAGGCCACTATCATGTTCTGTTTCTCTGTATAGATAGTGGATTTAATCAGGTTATCACACTTAAAATGGGTTAACGGATATTTCCCTACAACTCCAGGTTTTTGTGAAAGTTACAAATTATGTTACCATCAGTGGGGAGACTTGTTCCCCAAAATCCTTCTGACGGCCTCCCTCCCTCGGTTATGTTGGGACAAGTCGTCAATAACGATTGACCAGGATTGTTACAGTTGGAGTTGCCAATCAGGGTTCCATTTGCCCCTGGGATGTAGTGACATTGGTAACACTGAAGACCTAGAAGAAAAGGTACAATTCATTCAGAAATAATTGTCATATTAAGTGTCAGATTCCTCTTACCGTCTGCCAATGACACCCAAGTGGTGAAAATCAAGACCACAAGAAAGAATATCGAAATGACGCAACCAGGATAAGGTATAACAATTATAGGATTGTGAAATGTGTCACGATCATTGTCTGGTCTGTGTGAGGCAAAGGTAGATATCTCGTAATAATGAATCATTCCTTAAACGTATGTCCTTCTGATATACATTTCTGAACCTCGTGGTGATTTATGCAACATGAACCATTCATTCATTTCATAAATGCAGTAAAAATAGTATGAAGGTTTGCAGATTGTACTGCAACAATGACTAACATGGGTCCGACTTAAATAAGATGGAAGCAACAACACCTAAATGTGTGATGGAGGATTCTATGACGACAACGGAACGTCACGATTGCCATTGTCCATCTAGGAGACAATTTGGACATTTGAGAAAATATATTATCCATGATGCATTCTGCAAGACTGGAACAGTCTGGTGGTTTGAAATGGTGTCTCAAATCTGTATCAACATTCCATGCATTCAATTGTGATTATGATATCATGGCAAGGACATTACCGCTATCTACGAGTACAAATGAATTAGTCCATGCTTTCAGCAACGTTTCAAATCTCCACCTTATCGTATTGATAACGGGTTAAAGTAAAATTCAGACGGCATCTAAATGGATTAATCGAAGTATCGAACCGAACATTTAATTTTGAGTACTGTGCAGGTATTTTTGTAGTCTCATCCAAATATTAATACGAATGATTCTAAGTTGGAGTTTTTGTGCTTTTATTCCTGAACCCGAAAATGAACTCAACACCCGTAATTACCCCAACGGCTGTGACAGTGCAGGTACGTTCGTTTCTAGTACAAAGCCAATCTGTGAGATTTTATGTTTGTGTAGGAGAATGGTGACAAAGTTGAAGAATACCAATGGAAGATTCAATTCACTTCGGTCACAGGTTATAGGGATTATTTGACGTTGGGCGCTCCTGACTTCGACTCAGGAACTTTGTCGCATCCATCCTGGCGGACAGGGTAAGCATTAAAAAACGAGTATGCAAACCAATAGCAATTTTCTTCAACGCTTAGGTTCGCGGGTTCCTACAGGTATTCTGCGGGACTTCAGCTGCTACTTCCGTACCCCGCGCCAGGTCCAAATGACTACGAGTTCAACTGGAGCTTGGAAACTGCGGTGGCTGTAATGGAGGGAACGATAACTCCAATACTGCTGGAATCTACTGAGTGGAGTAATGATAAACGACTGGAGATAAGAGCGAAAGCGTCATTAGTGAATCGCATTGGATGGCTTGAAATAAAAATCAAGATTGTAGGGAAACGACTTAGCCCTCGGTCCGATTGGAATCACAGGACCCCTCTGCATAATCTTATTTCGGCTGTTTTCAATACTCCCAGCTCTCCGATTTCAAAATAGTGTGCGACGGGGAAGAATTACAACAAGTTTGTTTTAAGCCGTAGGTGACTTTCATACAACCCCTTCAAAGGTGTATTCAGAGTTTTTTTCTCGCAGTCGGGAGCCCCGTCTTTAAAAGAATGTTTATGGGTGATACTATGGAGAATAAGGAGAGCAAGGTCTAAATCACTGACGTATCGAAGGACATCCTTGTACTCATGCTGAAATGGATGTATGGGGACAACATAAGGGACAAGATGGAGACACCATATTAGCGTTTGGAATTATATAAACTTGCGGATCGGTACCTTTTGGAGACGCTCAAGGAATCATTTGGTGGGTGACATTTTACGCTCAGTGACAGCCGAGACGTCCTTCGAGACTTACGTACTGGGAGACACATTAAACGAGGTTAGGTTCAAGACAAAGGCGACCAAGATCATGAAAAGCTAATCCATTAAAAGATAGCAATTAAGATGCGTGCTTTGTCATTAAATTTCAATCCATCGTCAATCATATTTAGGAATAGAAGCAGCATTTTTGCCGCGTTCTGTTTGACGAGTGTCATAAACGGTTCCCTAAGCTGATTCAAGAATTATTAATGGACAAATGAATTACAATATGTTTGACGAAATTCTGGCATCCATGTATCGGATAATCATTTTATGGTTTATAAACACGATTGTGTGAATGGAATAAATGTCCGTCGTTACATTGTATTTCCTAATCTATATTTTATCAATCCCAACACAAACCTATCTGTGGGACCACATAATGTACAATATAAAAAAAACGGTCATAAGATGGGTGTCAAATTCCGTTGATAAAATCCAAATATTGACGAATAGTTTGTTCCGTTGGCACGAAAACTATCGGATGGCTTGGTGTCTTGGCCATTGGATGTTTATGATAGATTTTATGACTTGCCTACATACACGTATAAATCCATGCACCCACGTTACTGCCTCGGATACCATATTTTTTAGTCTCTTCCAGCTAGTTATGCGTCTGTAACTACATTCCCATAAAACTAGCATTACTCCACATTCCACTATCGTTACCAACAACAAGAATAGACTTAAAACACTGGATGACATTTCTACCCGACCTACCGTTCCGTGGGCCACTAGGGTTCTCAGGCCCCTGTAAGGATAAGCCGAATTCCGTTCTAGTCTTTTCGCAAACTCGTACACCCCGGCTTCCACTAGGAGTTTGAAATAGAACGGTAGTCTTAGAACACTTCCCAATTGAAAGTGAAAGGCATACAACTGGTCTTCGACAATGCTTTCTTCCAACACACGAACCTTTCTTGTGCGATCAATAACTTGCACAATTCGTGCTACATCTTCTAGGACTGAACGCCGGTGATAATAAAGAGCTTTCCTTCCATCTAACACTTCACGCAGTGGGTGCTGCAAGGTTTCAAGCCCTTGCGGCCACATTCGGCGTTTCGGATGAAACAAGTCTCCGAGATGTGAATACATGTTTCGTACTCCGTCGATGGGGATTTGCGTCAGTTTTCGGGCAAGTTGTCGAGGCATTTTATAAGTGTTTAAACTTTTTGGATCAGAGCTCATAAATTTGGCAAACGGAAGTGACAAAACAGCGAAACAGTCTTCATTGTACCAAATGTTCAGATCTATGGGATTTGGAATCACATTTTTGAAGTCAGTTTGAAAATAGCGTGTAAAGAAAACTTGATTCCAATAATGCATCCAATCGACTGCTTCGTTTGTTTTGTCAAATTCTACGGAGCTATGCGTACTGTTTGAATTGTTGAGGTACTTTGCAAATGACCGACTGGGATTGTCAACTTTGTCACATTGGAGATCTTTCAGGTTCCTTATTGGAAGCGATGTCATCGGAGAATTCAGTTCCATGGTGCAAATCCCAAGAAATGCATTCGTCAACACGACACACACCAGCCACCAAGTGAGCAATACAAACCTAATACCTGACTTATTTGCTGTCGAACATATCGTTGTCCCCTCGTCGAAAAGCGGGCTTATGGACACATAGATTCCTGTCACGAACGAAGGCGGGTCCAGATTGTCCCAATGTTCCAGCGCCATCACTAGAGACGTCATTCCGACGGAGACAAATATCATCGTCCAAGTAAATATGTCGTATACATTGGTGTATACCTCAAAGGAGAACCTCGGCTGAATGTAGGCTGTGAGAAGGGTAAAACTTTCAAACCTTATAGGAAATGTAGGCCATGGGTACACCCGATCCAGCTGAGTGTCTACTGCAGCTGGCGGAATGTTGATTGAAGCGTCTTCGCGTACCACTGATGCGTTTTGTCTTTTGACAACTGTTCTGAACATCATAAGACCTGCCATGTTTTCAGCGCTGGATCGGAAATCAAACTGCGGTCCGAGTTCAGCCGGTCCGGACATTAGCCAGCCTTCATAAGACAGGAAAGGGGATTGGTGGAAATCAGACTGGATTTGAAAGAAAGAAGGCTTTAACCTTCTTATCAGTTTCTTGTTTCGGCAGGAGGCACAGGGGTCGCGCTCAAGCACTGGAGAGCATATTTCAGCTTTCTCGTCGTTTCCGTCCACGTATATTGAGCCGAATGCCATTTGTGCAGTCCAAATTGAGGACATCTGTTGACGATGGCTGGGTGAAAGTGTGGGCCATATGCCCAACAAACCTGATATTGATAGTCTCGTATACAGAAACATAACATATGTCCTATCCTCAATTGTATGCACATGGTAGGTCCTTTGTTTGTACTGGAGGTAGTTGTTGAGTCCGAAATGTATTAAGTTCCCCGGAATAATGGAAAACCGTCCCTCATTCGGGTTACCCCGAATAACACAGGTAATTAGGTGGGATGTCAGGGCTGACGGTTTTATCTTCCCAACATTCACTCTGCGCCTAGCAAGGTGGTAGTTTGTGAGAAAGAGGGGCTTTGTTGGTGGGAGGTACACACCTGGACTTCCGTCGTTGTCCTCCCAGGGATAGTTAGCAATAATATGTACCCTGGAGACAGGGAAATCTTGTACCAACCGAGTCACCACATCAAAGGTATTCAAAGCCTCACAGTGTAGTAGTGATGTCGAAAGTGCCAGACAAATTCGCATATACATCGACATTTCCATATTCTGGAGTACGAGAGGATGGAATATTTTCAAATGCTGGCCAGGACGTCAACAGTTATTCACAAGGTAGACAAAAACGATGACATATAATGGAAATGAGGGCCCCACTCTTTATGATGGCACAATGGATGAAATCGATTTGAAATAATGATGCTCACTGTAATTGGTTTTCTTGGATTCCATTTCAATCAATAATCTCACAGTTTTTGATGAGTGGAATCCCATATTGTTTTTGTACTTTCCCGATGTGATGTGCCACCGACATCTTGGCGGACTTAGCAACTTTATTTCTCAAAGCGCTAAGGCAAAAACTAGTTTCTCCACTTTTAACTTGAAGGGCGTTGGCTGCAAGTTTATATTCTATGCTGTTCATAGCAACGAGGTGATTGTCGTTTCTATTTAATGCGCAACTTAGTCTCGTTGGAGGCAGTGGGATTCAAAAGCTCAAACCATGTTGTTTTATTATTCGTTGCGCATCGTCTTTATTTCCTCCACTGTCCCTATCTACTTTGTGCAGGGAACACAAAAACTTGATCACAATAGTGTGGAAGATATTGAAATCACAGAGGAGTCATTACAGTCAGGAGTCGCAATTAATGAAAGCTATCACCAAACCGAATCAGATTTGGAAGGAGGGTATCACAGTGCCCCAGGGTGTCCAACGTAACAGCACCAAATTGTATGCAAGGCATCATACTTCAATATAGGTCTACCTTACTTACAGATCGTTGTCCGGATACACATGGGTGAAGCACGGGTCACCACCTAGGTGCTACCTTGTGGGGCAGAGGGGGCCTTGCGAAGATGAGGCCAAGCTTGGATTCCGTAAGAACGTTTCCCTTGAAGGGTACTGCAAATGCCAGAGTTGCACGGACCTTCCGTCGGATGTCGACGAGGTGTTTTGTCATCTATATGAGCTGGGTAAACCAATCCGCACAAAGTCTTTTGCGTTATACAACGTCAATAACCGATGCTATCAGTTGTTCAAAAGAGTAAGTTTGGTGTGATTCACTTTTCATCTCGCTCTCTAAATCAGTAACGCACCCTACAGGGACCATGCGATGACGGACAGGTGTTCTCACTGACCAAGGACACTGATAAAGAACCTGGATGCCACCAGGACATATGCAAAAGTTTAGAGGAGGGAGACGCAACCGTGTTTGACCCAGCCGATTCCAAATGCAAGACTACTGGCAAACAGTGTTTGTATCAAGAGCCGGAATGGTCTGGAACGTATGCATTCAAGAGTGGCTCAATCTTCCCCTCCTGCAACTCCATAGGGGGTGGAGGATCCCCTGCTCAAATTGAAAATACAAGCTGTGCAAATTGGGAAGTATACAATCATAAGCTGAAGCGATGCATTCGACCGCTACGGAGGTTGGCCTCAACTGTTGGATAAAGCATACATAGCACCACTTTGTGGTTGACTTAAGAACAACCAGCAGTGCACAGTACTACCAATAAAGACGTTTGCATAAATACATTCTTGTAAACAAATACTCATTATGCCGGGGTTCAAAGTGATAGCAGAAGTAGACTGTGCCAATGCATCCCTAATGTAAATTTGGATGGTTTGTCCTCATATACAAAACCCAGAAAATATATAATGCATTGATCTCTATTTATTTTTGCGTGAAACGTAATCATAAGACCATGTTACGATTTTGAAATTTTCCCGCAATGAAATTTGAAAAAAAAAGTCCCGCTTCAAAACCTCAACGACCCACGGTTCGGACCCACCCATCGACATTGTTACGGGATTCCTTTAGATTACGTATCAGTGCACCCCGCCATCTTATGGGATTGTCAACCCAATGCCAGGAGCTTCTGGTGCGGTACATCGTAGCAAAGAATTCCTCCGTTGATTGAATTGGTTACTTTGTCCCCATGAAGGTACTGAAAACGCGACTTTCCTTCTGATGGAGGTGACAGGATGTGCCTGTCAACCCTGCTATCTGGGGTATCTCAGCAATTACACGTTTACTGTCTACTGGAGACCACGTTTGTGGCTAAGCGATGTAATCCAGTTAATGACATTCACCACTATATCGTCATTTGCCAGAGCACAATATGTCAAGCGCCCTCCTCGGTGTCAAACTCCATTTGGGGGAGGAATACTTTGAGCCAAGCTATGAATTCTTTGGAGGATACACAATGGGCCACACATACAAGACCTCTAGAGCCATACAAATGCCTTCTTGGTTGACAAGGGTGAGCTGTTGTCAAATCAAATGTTTATTTATTGTAGGATTCACAAATTGGAGGATTACATTAAAAATTAGAATATACAGTGAACAATACCAAACAATAAAATTTTCAATTGCGCCGTGAATTTTTATTTCCCCCTTAACTTTCGCTTTTTTGAGTCACAAAAATGTTTTCTTTTGTGGTTTACGCGAAGAATTGTCTTCAGCCAGAGCAACAATTGGTGGTTTTATGACGTTGATTGTAGAAAAAATATATGCGGCATTGATTGGCTGGCAGAGTACAGTTAGATAAACTACGCAGCGTTTAAGTGGAGTCCAACAAAACCGCGAAGCATTCCATACTAATGGATTTATGACTGTTTATAGGTTAAAACTCCACCGTTAGTGGTGCCCAGTGTCGCAGCACAAAAGCAATTAAACTGATGACTAAACGGAATCTGCGCTGAATAACACAGCGCCCATTCCCTTTCTGTATCCTTCTAACTTATTTCACGTCAGACCGGGCAGTCTTCTCGTTGATTATATATTTGGAGAGCTACGAGGTCGAGTGACAGACCAAGGTATACGCATCCATCTTAAACCACCTAGTACTGTAGTTTTGACAATGAAAGCTGTACATGTTAAACGGTTCAAGAGGGTTATCGGCTTTCAGAGCTGATCTTGGTAGATTTGCCGGGAAAAGTAAATTGCGAGAAATAGCTGTAAAACTTTCATTATGCCCTCAGAAGCATAGTGAAACTGCCCGACATTTGCATCCGTCCACACGGTAATTGTGCCCGACTGATGATATCGTGCAAAAGCTATAGACCTATACCTATGCACACTAAAACTTGGATGTTTTGCCCGCATACACAAAACACAATAAATCCGTAAATTCAACATTACCGCGCCACCACATGAGGAGTTCATCCCCAAATACATAATGCATTACTTACTATTTATTTTGGCAGTCAAACATTTTCATGAAATCTTTTACGATTTTGAAGTTTCGAAATCGTAAACCTCTTCGAAACCTCAACGACCCACGCATACTAGGACCGAAAAATCAGACGCCTTGTACTCAGTTCCTCCCCATGCAACATATGCCTGGTCGGGCGAGTTTTCCCCCACCTTTCCTGCCATAGTGACATTAAATTTCCCTCCGTCCACCTCAGCCGTCGCTTTTGCAATGTACAAGATTTCTCCCTCATCACTCGTGCCTCCAACAACGGCATGTGCCGGAATGGATCCACCACCCCCCTTCACCCACGAGAGATTCACGCCTTGTGAGGTGTAAACCAGGGTTTCACCCCCAGATTTGTAACCTGGCTCTCCTCCAAGATGAGCGAAAGAACAGGTGGCGACTAATTTTGAATCGTAGAATACCAGTTTCCCTGGGATAAGGCCTCCAATCGGGTGGTTATAGCGACAAATGTAAGTGGTTCTTTCGAAGGGATCCGTTCCTGCAGGCACCAAAGCCGATCGATTCTCACTGGGTAGGTACTCGGAAGTTGTAAACTCGACGGAAGGGCAACCTGGACAATGTCAGTTAGACAGGTCGGGATAGCTAATTGTTCTCAAGTCACCTGTGCCGACATGTCCCGTGGAAGCAGCTGCTGTTGTAGGGCATAAATTAGTCGTTTAATTGCATCATGTAAAGAAGACATGGATGTGGGTTTTTTTATCAAGAAAATGTTGTAACGTAGTATAAAACCTACCTCTGGTTGCCGTACTTTTTAAATCAACAGAAGGGATTTCAGTACCCCCATGCTCTGCTGCACCACTTGCATACGTCACATTGATTCCAACATAAATGGACCCACCGTTGCCTCCTTCATCTTTAGAAACCCAAATGCGAAATCAACTACCCAAATCACTAAAATAAAGGAGCGACTACCATGATTTCCTGGATGATCCTCCTGTACCGCCTAGCAAATCAGGACAAGTGCATTAACAAAATTTGGGATTCAAATATATGAAGAAGCTTTAGGTGGGATCTTACAAAAACAGCGTCAACGTGTACCCGTGCAATACTTTCATCGGTGTTTGCAAACGCACATCGTCCTGTAATGTCCATATACAGTAGAGTGCAGAAAACAGCAAAATGGGTTATTTGGATATTCATAGCGCCTGATCGTTGGAATCACAAAGAGTGAGGTGAAGTCAAGGAGAGTTCTGTCACCTATCGTGAATCTGCCTTTCATGAATCCACCCAGCGTGCTTCAATCATACCAATCATGAATGCATCATGAATCAGTTACGTAAATTCAGTTCCCAAATCACGCAAATTCTAAATGTCAAGTAAACTTCTGAATTAGTATACATTTCATATCATTCAAAACTGATCCTTATAGGGCTGACGTTGATAGCGTGAGCTTTGGAATGTTTTTCAGCCTACACAATTATAATAAAATTAAATTTTCGGTGTACGTCTATTGTGTCCTTTCAAGGTGACACTCATCCAAACACGGCAAGTACAAGTGGCAGAGCTGCAAGCATACTCTACTGAGGCAAGTTTGGATTTGCGTGACAATCTCAGTTTTTGAAACTTTCCACCTAGTGCGATATTTTAAGATTATACTTAATGATAGTAGCTGTAATATAGGAACGCCGACTTTGTGTATACTCACCGTTACCCGCATTGAGGATTGCGTGATTCGATAAATCAAACATTACAATTGGTTAACTTAATTCTTATATTATTAATTAATTAAATATATTCCAACTTCAATTGTTCATGCTCTATAATTTTTGATTTCCAACTTTTCAAAGCCATTTGCATATATACAATTATCAATTATTGTCAGTGTGTCTTAAAAATTTATGATGACTTGAAATGTATTTGGCATTTGTTTGGGTCTGCATACTTACACAGATTGTATTTGCAATAGACAAAACATAAACTTATTTGATGATTATAATGATTATGGGATTGAGAGAATGACTTCTATCAATTATTGATTTATTGCAACCATTGTCAGTTAAGTTAGTACGATTGGCGGTCGTGGCCGAGCGGTTAAGGCGACAGACTAGAAATCTGTTGGGGTTTCCCCGCACAGGTTCGAATCCTGTCGACCGCGAAAGTTTTTTGCCGTCATCGGTTGCTTGCATTAGTCTTTGAATAGCGATTCTATCAAGGGAGTGGGATAAGCACAAATGGACGTTTTGCTGCTAGATGTGTCCTTCACTTGTGACAAAGAATTTCCTCCAACACGATAAATTGTATCCCCCGCGTCCTCAAAATTCTCCCAACTCCACAAATCAGAGTACCACTTCTTCTCCGACGTATTCCTTCCCCACAGTTTTTCACAAAGTGTACACCACCCAAATCCCCCGCTCATTATGGAATAGTTTCGTTTCCATGAAAAATGTTCCAAGTACGCTTCTTCATTTGAGTCCAGGTATTGCAAATGACGTCCAAGTGCCTCAATGTTTAGAAAGTCTAAAGCATTCACATAGGAGCCTTTCGGTGCAATTTTCTGATAATTCGCCATTCCAAACACGATTGGCAGGATGTTGACTTGGAGGGCACGGAAAAACTTTTCCGTCACATAGTCCTTACAAAAGGCATTTTCCATCGCAAAGTAGAACTTGTATTTGGAACTCAAGTCCGCAAGACAACCATCGGGCCATTCCCCGGTACAAGACTGTCGCCCACATTTTCCGTAAACATCGATGGAAATGTACTTCCTCAATCGGAGTATTAGAACTTCCCTCTGACTCCGAGATTTACAATTCCCTGCTGTCCACAGGGCCACGCCAGACTTGTTTCTCAACTCGGCTCTTAGTGTGTTCAGATACCTCTGATGCGACAAATCCATGTAAGGCATGAATGGTTTCTCCCTTAAGTACCCGTAGGGATGGTACACATCCGCATCAGTCCTATAGGTCATGGTCCAGTTGACTTCATGCTGTCGTTCCTGGACGTCCCATTGCAGAGCTGGAGGTGCCTCCTCATTGAGGTAGATCCATATTTGGTCTTCCGTGTACCGTCGAGGAAGCGATGATCTGAAGAAAATAACAACTTTCAAAATACTTCCAAAAAAGTGTCCTTGTCATACTTGTTAAGGTTATACGCATGGAATATGACCGCATCCGCATCTTCAAGTTCACTTTTGTTGAAAATAACACGACAAGGCCAGTAGCAAGACCGGTACCAATTGGGGCCGGGGAGCTTTTCTGGACTCCGCCAATTGTTGACAACCCAAACAGGGGAAAAGTCAAAGTATTTCGTCCACATTAATATCTTCTTCGGAACGACGCCAAGGAAAAATCCGATTGAGATGGGAGAAAATGCGTCTGGATCGTATGGAGTGGTTGTTTCAGGCGTAGGTGTTTGAAACTGAAGTTGGAAACATTCTGCTATGTCGTTGGTGTACTGCACAATACTGAGGAAGAGGTAGACTTGCCAAGACAGGAATATGAGTGAGACAAATAGTATTCTCTGCCTTAGTTTACAAACACGGAACATCTCTTACTTGAATTTGGGAAGGATTTGAAAGTTTGAAATAATTCGATATTCATCCCACTTGCTAAAATTTAGTATGGCACGGGATTTTATCAAATCAATCCAATTCTCTAGAAACAGTTGCCATTTCCACAGGTTGGCTCATTAATAAATGATCACAACTACACGATATTCCTGCTAAGCTAGCCATAAGCCCTGTTGTGGGGAAGTGGAAGAGGACACTTGGATAAACAAGTTTTTTACATTGTAGTTTTAGGATAATTGAATTGAATTGATGTTAGGTTTGATGATTAGATAAAACATGTGTACGCACCGACACTTTTATAGTTTGGCAACGAAACGGATTGGCAATTCAGCTGTGTAACCAAATTGTAACTGAACTTGAGGAGACTTTGCACGGAATAGAAGGCTGAAGGCACTGTGTTTCTTTTTTCATACATGAGGCCAAAACTGATGACGTCATGTTTTTGGCTTTCCACTATTGTGAAAGCTGTCGATATACCTTCCGGTTTTTTGTGATTGGTATCATTAATATATGTGGCATTTGTTTGTTTTTGCATACTTACACAGATTGTATTTGCTATTGCAGTAAAACAGAAGTAAACAGAAATTCTGTATTTAACTCATTCGCCTCTCTAAAGAGGAAGATATCACGGAATGTGTATATGCTATATGCTATAGTGTTACTGTTTCTGGCATATGCCCGACTTCGACTAAAGATGGTGCAATGGATGAGACACGATGAAAGATTTGGCAAAACCCAGGTGAGTGTCTATTTACCATCCTTACAAGGAAATCTTTCACCTGGAGTTTGCTAGATAATGCTTTGAAAGCTTTGTGTACTCTAACTGACTGCAACGTCCTCCTGGGGTGACATGACATAGATATGTTGGATGTGTCTCTCCCCAATCCATTCCTTATCTGCAAAAGTTTTTTTGAGTTGAAATGTTATAAGTACATGAATTTCTGCATCAAATATAACACTTCTTTACGGTAGACACTACCTGAGAGGTTGGTATAGGCTTTGTCATATTCTTATTGTGCCAACATGATTATGTCACATAACCCAATAAGGAACCACACACAATCTTCAAATTACCTTCAAAGTTTTTTGGTATACATAAGGAACTCACATCTTTGTATCTTCCAAACTGAACTTATATCTCGGCGAAATGTATAAAAACTTGCTCAATGCGTTCGCCTACACACACACATCCACAAGTCTATAACTGGTTGTCTGTTGCTGCACAACAGCACAACGAAGCAGAGTTATGCAACTTGGTTACACAGCTTGAAGTGTGTATTGCAGGTAAGGATAATCCAAAATGCTAGTGACTTTGACTTTCCGCCTCTCTTCAATTATAACTAACTATTAAACCAGTATTGATCAATCCTCCTACGATTTATGATGCTTGCATGTAAAAATTGGGAAATGCAGATTTGACCTATCTTCAATAGCCAACAAAGATGTCTTCATTTGTGCAACAACCTTTGAAGGACATAGTGCAAATACATCACAATATTTTGTTTGCATAAAAATGCGTCTTCTCCCATCCTTCCTTCTTAGTTCATCACTTCTCTTCATTTTCCTCCAGCACTTCCCGGAACCATGTCAGACCTATCGTGTGTACCCATTTAAAGGGATTGTGTACGACATACGTCTTCATCCTAAAAAGTTCCTTGCAGGGTGGTTTTTCAAGAAGGGTTTCATCCTCCTCAAACTACACTTAAAAGCAAAGTTGATAAAGAAACTGTTGCTCAAAGGACTGCTGAGGAAACTTCTACTTGCGAAAGCATTTGGAACGGGTGAGTACATAGTCTTACAGTGGGACCTTTTTAAGTGACCAACCCAAATTGAAAGGATTTATCCTCTCTAGCTAAAATAGCACTGTTGGGAAGAAAGAAACGTGGACTGGTATCCTTTCCATCGAATGGCAACACCCATTCAAATGACTACAGACGTACCAACCACAATAACGATTTGCTCGCACAAGACGAAGACATTTCAACTCTAGGGTTTTCTCAGGAGGAGTTGGATCGTTTGAGAAATCTTACCCCTGAGCTTAGGTACTATACAATAAATTGTATTCACGGAAATTTGGACGTTAATTGTTTGTATCCCAGAGACGAGTATCATCATGAAATGGAACAAACCACACAAGATTTTGGAGGCTCCACCAAAGAGAAAATGGAGGAAATAAGAGATTATTTTGAAACTGCTCGAGATTTTGGTATACTGAAGTTTAGAGTTGATTTGGTGGGGTATTGTTCAACTCATCCTTATGTCTTTTCAGACTCTGCATCTTGTATACAACGCAGTATTTGTGAGATTGTCAACAGAAATGAGAGTTACGGAGGCAGTGGATTTGAGAAACAGGTTATGGAGTATTACAGGTATACAAGGGATTATCGCAGACTTTTCCAAATATTTACCAAAGACCGCATCAAAATTTAGCTCGCCGTTGGTAACTTCACAATACGAGGATGACCACTACCAATTAGTCTCTCCAGAAAACATCTACGCATCAGCAGCTCTCGTAGGAAAACAAAGTGTAGGGGATGGTGGTCGCCGTTGTGGTGTAGAGTTTTCCCAGTGTGGAGATAACAAAGGATTGGATTCTTTTATCAACGAGGTAAGCAACGTCATACTACAAAGGAGTGGAGTACATATATTCATGATTTGGTTTGTTATTGACTTTGGCTGTAGGTATTCACACCAGAAATGTGTTCATCAAGATCAAATTAAAAGACATCTGCTTCAGTTATGATAATTGTTACCACAGCCAAAAGAAATTTGCTTGACTTTGGTTGATTGCTATCCTGAAAACAAATCTCATTGTTTATTGTAACAAATTAGCACACCGTCACCATTGTCCATCCACTGTTTTTGAACACGGAAATGTTCCACTTTCATAGATTATCAAATTGTCGTTGTTATCGAATTTATCACTCTTCTACTTTTATTATAATGCGTTTAGGAAACGGTTTGAGACCCGGAAGTCAATTTTATGTAGCCCAAATAATTTCCAGCCTCATTCAAACAAACACAATTGTCATTATATAAAATTGTGAAAGATGAGGAAGCGTTCCACTTTCTTTCGACTACAATTGTCATTCAATTATTTCTCTTTTTCATTCTCTCAGTTTGGGTTTGTCAACAACAGTTCGAGACACGGAATTGCTAATTAACTCGGTTCCTGATTAGAATAGAAATCTGTTTTCCATTGATTTGACATCAGCCACTCTCCCTTCACAGTTTACCTCCATTTGGCCTATTGCAATTTCGTCAACAATTCTCCTTTTCGCAATGTTCCGGTAAGACAAGTCACGTTCATTCCGAAGTACTTACCGTGGGTTTTGAGGATCCGTAACCAAAAATAATTTGAAACCAAGTTACTAATGATAATGGGATTGGGATCCAATTCATCAAACCTGGTTGTGTTGAATTTTGAAAATTTTGATGGGGTGACTTTCGTTGGGTTAATTCAATACGCTCTACGGAATAAGGGCAGTCAACGTCAACCATTGTTCCCTTCAGTCCCTTAAGGGATTCAATCTAATCCTGAACGGTAACAAGGGGGTATGGAAAACGAATCGACATGTCTGACAAGCCCACGTGATTCCTATGAAGACTATTGTTTTTCCTTCCACAGGTACTTCCTCATCACGCTTGCCGCCTCCCTTCTACTCCTAGGGGTTGGAAACACAGACAATCTCAAGTGGTCGGAGGGTAACAACTACCGCTTTGCAAGTCATTGTTATGTCAAGAATAAAGAAAGGACAGAAGATTATTACAAACGCAACGGTTCAAGGGTGTGCGCCAATTTATGTAACAGGGGTGGTTGCCAGGCGTTTCAATGTGGGGACCGGTACGGTACATGCGCTTTGTTCTCTTCCATCTCAGGGCCTTTGGAAATTGTGGTGTTAAATGAAACGGCGCCCCCAGAACAGGCGTGTGGTTACCTCATGGGGGATTTCCCATTCTTCATTTCTGGCGGCTCCACAAGGGCAAAGTTCGCAGCCCACTGCAACTTTGAGGGTCCCGGGCAGATGGGGGAACCCTCTAAAGCAGCCACCCCTGTCGATTGCAAAAAGGCTTGCGGCCGTCAAGACGGTTGCACACATTTCAACTTCCTCTTCCCCGAGGATGCGGAGGAGGGAAGCTGTCAGCTTAGGAACGGATTTGTCCAGCCGCCGAAGCTGGCGGAGATGGGGAAGGACAAACATTTCTGTGGATACCTGTTGGGCAACTAGTGTTTCACTGACCCGCGTTTTTTGCTATTAAAATCAATAAGTTTATTTTCTGTTATTAAAAAGAACACAATTTGACATTTCCTTTTACACTATTCTTCAGCATCTGCTTTGAATCAATTAGTCAAGGATTTCCATGAGCAAGGTTCATTCTGATTAGGGACTTTTGCAACTGTAAAAACCAATGTTTTGTGTATTGTAACCAACATCTTGGTGACCATATGTGGCCTTACAAATCATATGCACTCAATCTAACATTGATGAACAAAGAAATGATTTAATCATTTCTTTGTTGTAGACTTTAGGCCCGATTACTGTTATGATGATTTTTATGCTGTATTTGTTTGTTTGCTTTATCTTTTCATTTCATCTTTTCGTCCAATTTTTTATGAAGCGTATTAAATGATTGAAAGGTATGTCTTTAATACGCACCGGACGCCGTTGCCTCAAATGGGCGCCGTTGTGGAACTGTACCAACGAAGCCATTGGGACTTGTGGTATCGGCAGGCAAAGTGGCGGGCCATGAACATGGTATTCCTCGTAATTCCATGTGAGCTCATGAAGACTTCGTCCAAGTGGTATGTTCTGGAACACGATGGCAAGCCAATGGTCTGGCACCGTGACATGAATGTGAATAAGAAGTCCATTACCCTCATCGCCCTCCTCCTCCTGCCCCTGGAGGACCAGTGCTTCTCTTCTCATCCCAACGATACCCTATCATTGGTACTACTTGGGATTGGCTACCCGCCTGGGTTGACCAATACATTCCTGGCCCTGTTAGAATCTCTTTGATTCCAGGTCTTAAAAGACGAAACATTCCCGGCATCCTTGCCGAACATGCGCCAGCATCAGTACCAGCGCCAGCAGAGTCAATCGGATGGGTGTTGCCCAAGCTCACCGAATTCGACTTGATCCGAGT